>OX328096.1:19040327-19285680 GCA_946811185.2 Hippopus hippopus
TACCTTGAATTGTCAAGGAAATCCTAATCTCAAAAAATTATCATGTTCCTTCAAAAAAATAACATAACTATTATGTAAGAGTCTAGATCATGAACATAACAAATGTAGTTTTAGTTCAAAATTTAAATCTTCCAATCTCCCTTCACAAAATACTTATATTCCATAATCTTTTTGAGTTAAAAAGAAATACGTCAAAATTATTCTTCATTTAAGTGTGTGAATGGTTAATTCGGTGTGTTCCTTTCATCTCGGTATCGCACTGCCGGGTGGGCGATCGAAGAGCTGTGATGTACAAATCAACGCGCACGTGTCACATTAACCCTTTAGCAAACGACAAAATTTTAAGCTAGTGTATACTGAATGCATTTACCATGCGTAAATGAGGTAATGTTACTCGAATTATGGATTTTTTTTTTCTTTGAAAAGGTAGAACATTGTGGGAAAGGGAGAACAGTTTGTTCATCAGCATTATTTTTAACTCTTATAATTCCGAAAGCCATCTTCCTCGGGGTCATTAAAACTCGGGGATTGTTTGGTAAAGGATTAAACAGACTCTTCTGAACTTTTTTTGACCTCAATTCACCGTTATGTTGTTCATTTGTGGATAGATTTTGAATTTAACACAAGTTACAGAGGGTAAGTTCATTCTTAGTCTCTACTTCCATATACTTCCGTGCTTGTGTAGTCCTCAGAAGTAGATGTTGCGCTTGTGCGCATGCGTAATCGGAGAGTAATCAAGGGGAGGCTACCTAGTTTCCGGAAAGGCCTATACATGTAGATACCGTGATTGTCAGTTATGGGCACGGCAGCAAAAAAAATCATGATAACAGATAGAATAATCGCGATATTTTCATCGTGAAATTTTTTATTATCTAGATAATATTTCCAGGAAACTCTGTTTTATCACGATAGTTTCCTAAAATTATCATGATAGCTATCGTATCTCGCGGCAGAAATATGCCGGTATAATACCACCATAGAATTACACTTGCGGATATCAGTATATTGTTCGCGGATTTTTTTCGGTACGATTGCGGACGATTTTTTTATATTAATTGCGGACCCTTTTTTTCTTAACTTTTGCGGATAATTAATTTTATACATTTAAGTTTATAGTAAACTTCAAGCTTTTGCCCCCTGCTCATCATGAGGAAGTGCCTTACATTTTCTCAGACCGAATATGAACGCTTGGTCACATCTTCCGTTGCCATTCGCTTCACCGCAACAGATAGAACTTGATGTCCCTCAATGTGGCGTTCATTTGATGTATGGTTACGATAACAATTTTCTAAAACTATAGTCTTACATTGAACATCACTATATACAGCAGCCTTGAAGGTTTTCGAAGTATACCGCCTTGACGTGATGCCATCTTTTCTTTCTTTGAAGAAACTGGACTTAAAATTGTCCAGTTTGGGTCAGAAGCTCGTGTTACTACTACCTGATTTAAGTCTACATGTACTTGGATTTATGTGAGGCCCATCACCATAATTAAGACCTTTAGTCGATCCGCATCGATATCAAGATTTTATCCGCAATCGTAGGAATTAAAATACAGCAGAAATCCGCAAACGTAGTCTGGCCCTTTTTAGTAATAGTTTCTAATCATACAGTTATACATTTGTTCATCAATGATGCTTGCACATGTTCTGAATACTTCAGAAAACTATGATGTTGGTACTTTATTGTCGCTAGAATGCCCGGCAGGGTAGCACAGTGGTTAGCGTAACCGACTTGTGACCTGTGGGTTGCGAGAACGATACCCGGAAGGCAAACCTTCTTTCCGGCGGATTTTCACCTCTTACCTCTGATGCATGTGAAAAAAGTAGTCAGTCATTTGGAAAGAAAGTTGTGTCAGTGCGGTGTGAGAAAGCCACAAAACACATGCGTGCACTGACCGCCGTGAAATGACCTTGGAAGCTGTTAGAACGGCGTTAAATTCTAATTCAATCTATTATTGTCGTCAGAATAAAACTCATCAACCGATAAATGACATTACATTACTGTACTTCAATATTTTTTCGTTGTTTCTAACTTTGTTTAAAGATCTATGCCCTTCCAGTGCTGAGAGAAAAGTGACATGCAAAGTTTTCGCGGAGAATAATTGGCTGAAGCATCGACCTTTATATGGTATGTTATTTGGAAAAGTATCGGGATTCTTATCCGTTTACATTACGATAAAATAGCACATTTGTATCGGGTTTCATCAAGATACGTACTCGTATACACGCATTTACAAAACAATTTTTGTGTCAGATGTACATCTTAAACGTATCATATTTCGAAAAAGGTGCAGATTTCCTGGGTGAAATTTCAGCTGAAAACTCCGCAACACTTGTTCTTCAAGATCAAAAGAAATTACTTATGGAAATTGAAGTTGAATTTTTCAAATTTCTTATTCCACAAATACGTCTTTATGAGTGAATTGTGGTGTTATGCGTCTTACTGTGAATCGAAATCCAACTTCGATCGTCTTTAAGTTTCAAACATGGACTCAGATCGATCTGCGTATGAATTTTAGAATGTCTGGAAACCTGTTTTCCGTTCTCGATAACGAAAAAAATTCAGAAAAACGAAATTTTCGAATCTTTTTTTTTCTTAATTTTCATCTTTGCATAGTGAAACATAATTTTCTGTATTATCAGCGAGTTCAAAATCTTAGTAAATGTTTCATCTTCTTTCTAGGTACAGCCAACTATAATTTTCAATATTCTCAGCAATTCCCTGTAAATTGGTTTCAAAATAGAAGACGTCATTAAGGATTTGAGCCTCGGTTGTTCTATGAGTCTGGGGCTGCAGTAGACATACGACAGCCATTGCTCCGCGGTATGAGGATGACATCATTAAGGAGTGACAGGTGATCGGTACTCATCCTATTTTTCCATGGTATGAGTCATGGGGCTGCAGCAGACACATATGATAACCATTACTCCGTGATATTACGAGGATGACGTCATTAAGGAGTAGCAGGTGATCAGTACTCAACCTATTGTTCCGTAATATGAGTCATGGGGCTGCAGCAGACATACGATACTGTCCCGTGATATGAGTCACAGGCGTCATTACAGTGTGGCAGGTAAACAGTATTTATCTTTTTGTTTACCATGACCTTCCTTGGCCCAATCGACCTCGATGACGTCATGATTTCTTTTTGGGTGACTCATCCCCTGCTGCTCCTGCAGCAGGGGCAGCAGGCATTCTGTGAAAAACCTTGGACTATGTTACTTTCAATTCCTTGTCGATACAAATGAGCTGTGCAAGTTTCCTAAGAACTGGATAAAATTGCGGCCCAGATAGCGTAAAAAAGAAAACTAACTTTCAACTTAATACGGCTACCTTTTCCTTATAAATTGTACGATTTCGTTTCAATACTGGGTTCAAGCTATTAATGATATAAACCAACTGTGCAAGTTTCATGAAAATTGAATAAAAAAAATGGGACCTTATTGAGTTAACAAGAAAAAGAATAACGGACGGACGGACTGACCGACAGAAATCATACCATGACATATAAGCTCTACTGGCTTTCAGCCAGTAGAGCTAAAAATTCGGCGACAACTTTTCCGTTAACAGAGTATTTACAATAAGGATTGTTGGTTTCTGTGTTTGGTGCCCAAATGGCTACTGTAACCTTACTGCTTGTCAGACTTTTTTCAAAATCAAATGGATCCCAGCTATTGATGATATAAACAAACTCTGAAAGTTTCACGAAAAATCCGACCACAAATGCAGACTTTATAGGGTAAACAAGAAATGTAAAGTTTGAAATTTAAATGGCTACCTTTCCCTTACTGATTGCCAATTTTTATAAATCAATAGGGTACATGCTACTGATGATGAAAGTTTCAAGAAAATCCGATCACAAATGTAGACTTTATCGCGTAAACAAGTAAATTTTCAACTTAAAATAACTACTTTTCCGTTACTATTTGTTAGATACATTTTTTTCAAAATCAATAGCTATTGATGATATAGACAAATTCTAAAGTTTCATGTAAATCAGACCACAAATGCGGACTATATCCTATAAACAAGAAAAAGACTGACGGATGGACGGACGGGAGACGGAAACCACGCCATGACATAAGCTGTGCTTGCTTTCAGTTGATGTTTCTTACTCAGTTTTCGCCCCATTACATTAACCCTTTACCACACAATCGCTAGTTTTAACCTTGAGGAAGAAGTCTTTTGAAAATATTGTAGGAACTGGGCAAAATGCTGATAACCAGCATTTTCTCCTTCTTCCACAATGTTTCCTACTCTTTCAAAAAAAAAAAAAAAAAAAAAAGGAGCCACATTTAAATTGTTGTCTTCACATGCTTTCTGTTTTAGATTTGAAACAATCTAAAGTTTTGTTGTTTCATAAAAAGTTGATAATTCATTAAGTATAAAGGTGAGAAATCAGTTGGATTTAGTTTTGATACACTGCATAGATTAACTCTTAACCACATAATCCCAAGTTGTAACAATCCCGAGGAAGAAGACCTTTGAAAACATTGTGGGAAAAGGAGAATATGCTGGTTACCAGCATTATCTCCTTTTCCCACAATGTTTTCTACCCTATCAAAGACAGAAATCACCATTTGAGCTACATTCAAATTGTCATCTGCAAACGCTTTCAGCTTGCTCGAGTACAAAATTTTGTCGTTTGGTGAAATTTTGACCAAATGGCAAGGAAAATAGCTGCTCTGTCTATTGTGCTTTACCCTTTACTAAATGACATTATTCTAGACTTGTCCAAATTGAAAGCATTTGCAGACAACAAATAAATTTCAATCAAAAATCAAAATTTGTTTTTGGAAGGGCAGAAAAAATTGTGGGAAAAGGAGAAAATACTGGTTACCAGCATTTTCTCCTTTTCCCACAATGTTTTTTAAAGTTTTCCTTTGGGCTCGTTAAAACTTTGGGCCGTGTAGTAAAGAGTTCATTTCACTGACTGATCTATGCAACACCTTCCAGCGAACTTACATTAGATTTAACCCATTACCACACAGTCAAGTTTTAACAAACCTATGGTTGAAGCTTTTTCAACAATGTTTTCTACTCTTTCAACAACCAATCTTAAAATTTTGGTCACATCAAATTTGCTGTCTGCGAATGCTTTCAATTTAGACAATGCTAAAATTTTGTAGTCTGGTAAAGGATTAAAAATACAACGGTTGTGTTGTAAGAATATACATTTTGTGCAAACACTTTGTCAAAAACTGATAGCTGATGAGTATGGAAAGGACAAAATTTTTGTTCAAGTGTGCACTATGAGTGTGAATTTTTATGATGCCTTTATAGAATTATCAAAGGCAAACAGAATTTTTCTGATGGAAGGCTTTTGAATACATTGAGAGAAAAGGACAAAATGTTGATGATGAGCTTATTCTCCTTTCATTCCAACCATGTTTTCCCCCATTTCAGAGACAAAACCCTTGATATGAGATACATGTACATGTAATTTTTGTCCTATGAATGCTTTTAATTTCGACGAGTCTAAGATTTTTCATCTAGTGACGACTTAGAAAGATTATTGATTGATTGTATGGTGTTTAACGCCGTTTTCAACATTATTTCAGTTATATCGCGGTGGCCAGTGCACCTATCCATGCTTTCCTGGAGTCTCTTTTACCAGTACTCCGCAGAATTTTCTTTCCAAGCCACTGGCTGCTTTCCCACATAATCATCGTTGAGACAATGGTCAGCGGTGGGAGAGGAATGAATCCTGTCGCAGTGACTTATCATCAATCCTCAGAAAGAAATTGGCCGAGCCAGGGGTCGTAAGCCAGGGATCGAACCCTGGACCCCGTGTTCTCAAGTCCTGCACGCTACCGACTGAGCTACCGGGCCTCGGCTTAAAAAGATTAAAATCAACCACTATTGTGTAAAGACACAGGAGGAAAAAAAATCTGTGGATCTTTAACCTTCCAGAGGACAAAATTTAAGTCTTGTCCAAATTGAAAGCACATATAGATGACAATCTTATTGTGGCTCAAAAGGTGCAACCTTTCTTTAATAGGGTAGAAAACATTGTGGGAAACGGAGAAAATGCTGGTTACCAGCATTTTCTCCCTTTCCCACAATGTTTTCAAAAGGCTTCTTTCCCAGAGCCGTTAAAAGTCAGCATTGTGCAGTAAAGGGTTAAATTGGGCAGACAATGGAAAACCAAGCAATACTTTAAGCCTTCACAACTTTGGCTAGCAGAGCAAACAAAGGCATGAAAAATGCACTTAAACAAGTTACAAAATATTTTTTTTATTGATAACAATCCTCATAAAAATACAAATACAGTCTCTTAGTAGAATAAAACAAATAATCTTTTGCATTCTGGTGGAGTAGTTGGTTTCTTTTGAGACAGAGCTTTCTCCCTCTCACTCCCTGCCCCCTTGTACTCCCTCTTTCTCTGTCTCTTTTCTTTTGTTTTAATCCTTAAATACTAACCTGAGTTTTTACAAACTTCTTGAAGGCAACCAGCCTTTCTTCCATTTCACAGACTGTTATTAGTTTGTATAAACTTATTTATTTCACATGTATAGTGAAACAAGTTCTCACAACTTATATTAATCATTTTTGATGACTGCTTTCTGGAAACTTCAACAAACACTCCCATTGTGATGTTGATAGACCCCACTCATCATGGGATTCGAACCCAGAACCTATAGATCTAGTGTGAGAGGCCAACACTTTACCACTACACCACTGTCTTCCACAATTGAATTATGAATGACATGAATGACAAATATCATGTTTTGAGTCACAAACAATTCGTCATCTGCAAAATGCTTTCAACTTGGACAAGGCTAAAATTTTCAAGATTTAAACAAAACATTCAAGCTTAATGTTACTTAATGTACTCTAGAAACCCACTTGTGGCTGACTGACCATTTACCAAACAACAAAAGTTACATTTGCCTGATTTCAAAGCATATGTAGGCTCAAATGTCTTGGAAGGACAGTAAATGTTTTGGGAAAAGAAGAAAATGATGATTACCTACATTTTCTCCATTGCCCACAATGTCTCAAAAGCCTTCTACCTCAGCGTTGTTAAACCTGGCAATTGTATCGTAAAAGGTTAACAATCACACTTTATTTCATGAAATAGTTTAATTTAGCAAACACTATTTATACATGTTGATTTTGATGAAGGACGGTGTGTGTGGATAGCATAGAGGTCATTGATTGATTGTATTGGAGTTTAATGCCGTTTTAACAGCTTAGGTCATATCATGGTAGTCAGTGCATCTACACATATGTTTCCTAGCTTTCTCACACCAGTACTGACACAACTTTCATTCCAAGTCACTGACCACTTTTCTCACGTCCATCAGAGGTGAGAGGCAAAAAATCGCCGCAAAGAAAGTTTGTTTCAAGTGGATATCAAACTCGCAACCACCAGGTCACAAATTAGATATGTCAACCAATGAGCTACCTTGGTGGGCAGCATCAAGGTCAACCCGATTTACAAGGCAAGAGAACATATAAACCCTGCTAAAAACTGCTTGCAACTACCTTTACCATGTTATCAGCAGATATGGGGAATTGTGTGTCATTATCCATGGTTACATTTGAGCCATGCTCTGTGAAAAGGGGGCCACTTGCAGAAAGTATCAATCTATGTCAGCCTGCACAGTCTGCGCAGGCTGACATGGGTTGAAACTTTTTGCCATCTTCAAATTTTCTGCATGTCCAAGGAGCATTCTACCTCATGATTCTGTGGGTTTTTTGAAAAAACTGATTTTATGGATCCATAATTACGTAATACCTGCTTGGTATAATCCATCATGGAGATACTTAAGTCCCCTTTCTCCAGAGCATCACTTATTTCCTTTACATTTCATTGTTAAATCATGTCATATCTTATTTTCCTACCATTCCTTTGTTTTTCATTGATAAATTAAATCATAAGATCACTTAATTTCTGGTGCCAAGTTAACCCTTCACCACACAATCCTGAGTAATCCACCCTGATAAGGAGAGCTTCTGAAAGCACTGTGGGAAAAAGAATAAATGTTGGTAACCAGCATTTTCTCCTTTTCCCACAATGTTTGCTAACATATCAAAGACAGGTTAGAGCATTTGAGCCACTTTAAATTGTTGTCTGCAAGTCCTTTCAATTTGGACAAGTCTACATTTTTGTCGTTTTATAAAGAGTTAACTCTTTACCAAACTGCAAAATTTTGGACTTGACCAAATTCAAAGCATTTGCAGACAACAAAATAAATGTAGTTCAAATGATGATTTCTGGTTACCAGCATTTTTTCCTTTTCACACATTCACACATTGTTTTCAAAAGAATATTTCCTCAGGGTCATTTAAACTCGCGACTATTAGGTAAAGGGTTATGAGAGGAAATCACATGACATATCAGACTAACTTACCTGAATCAGTTTGGCCATTATTATCTTGCAAGGATAACTAAAAACTGATCATTCAGGAATACTACACTTTGAGTAAATCTCATTTTTAGCTCTACTGGCTGAAAGCCAGCAGAGCTTATGCCATGGCATGGTTTCCATCGTCCGTCCGTCTGTCTGTCCCTCCGTCCGTTAGTCTTTTTCTTGTTTACGCGATAAAGTCTTCATTTGTGATAAGATTTTCGTGAAACTTGCATAGTTTGTTTATCTCATTAATAGCCTCAACCCTATTGATTTTGAAAAAAATCCAACAAACAGTATGGGAAAAGTAGCCATTTCAAGTTGAAAATTTTCATTTCTTGTTTACGCGATAATGTCTTCATTTGTGGTCAGATTTTCGTGAAACTTGCATAGTTTGTTTATCTCATCAATAGCTTTAACCCTATTGATTTTGAAAAAAATCCAATAAACATTATGGGAAAAGTAGCCATTTCAATTGAAAATTTCCATTTCTTGTTTATGCAATAAAGTCTTCATTAGTAATCAGATTTTCGTGAAACTTGCACAGTTTGTCTATCTCATCAATAGCTTCAACCCTATTGATTTTGAAAAAAATCCAACAAACAGTATGGGAAAAGTAGCCATTTCAAGTTGAAAGTTTCCATTTCTTGTTTACACAATAAAGTCTGCATTTGTGGTCAGATTTCTGTGAAACTTGCACAGTTTGTTTATCTTATCAATAGCTTCAACCCTATTGATTTTGAAAAAAAATCCAACAATCGGTATGGGAAAAGTAGCCATTTCAAGTTGAAAATTTCCATTTCTTGTTTACGTGATAAAGTCTGCATTTGTAATCAGATTTTTGTGAAAATTTTACAGTTTGTTTATCTCATCAATAGCTTCAACGCTATTGATTTTGAAAAAAAAAAAAAAAAAAATGAACAATCAGTATGGGAAAAGTAGCCATTTAAAGTTAAAAATTTCCATTTCTTGTTTACGCATTGAAGTCAGCATGTGGGGTTGGATTATCATGAAACTTGCACAATTGCTTTATATCATAAACAGCTTGAACCCTATTGATTTTGAAAAAAAAAAAAAAAAAGACCTGACAATCAGTATGGGAAAAGTAGACATTCAAAGTTGAAAATTTCCATTTCTTGTTTAGGCAATGAAGTCCACAGTATTAATCCAAATCTTGTTAAACTTGCAAAGATTATCTGATTCTTCAAGGGATTAAACTCTATTACAAGTGAAGAAAATCTAGTAAACCATTCAGGAAAAACAGTCATTTGATGATTTAGTATCGCTCACTCAACAAAGTCTACATTATTAGTCACATTTCTTTGAACTTTGCAAGTTTCGTGTTTTTTGTCTTTTTGCTTTTTGCATCATGAATTCAAATGTATGCTAGCAAAAAAGCAAAATCACTGCCAGGCCAGTAGAGCGATTTCAGGCCCTAGTTTTCTACTTACAGTTGTGTGCGATCTTGTTTTAGATATTTTGACCCTAAAACAAAACTGCTAAACAAATATCAGACAGAAATGTAATAGAAATAACTTTCAATAAATTAAAAAAATAGTTACCCAGCTTCTGTTGCAATACAATAAGAAATCAACAGTCTAAACAACTATGGTGATTTAATCACTTCAATGTATTTTGCAATTGAGTTTTGTCTATTGCACGACTCTACACCATACATTTATATGAGTTTTGCTCTGTGAAAAGACGGTTTAATTAAAAAAAAAAAAAAAATGTAGTGGTTTGTCATAACCCTGTCGTTGCCTGTGTGTGTGCTCTTTAGAACCCACAGTTTCAGTCTGATACTCATGCACTTGATCAAAATTATTGTCTTGATTATATCTAGTACAAGTTAAAACTTTGGTCACCACGGTCAAAAATTGGGTCGGTAGGACAAATCTAAGAAAAACCTTGTTTGCACTATAGAAGCAGAATTTTCAGTTGAATACTCATGAAACTTGGTTAGAATGTTTGTCTTGAAGATATTTCTGACAAATTTGAAATTGGGTCATGTGGGGTCAAAAATTAGGTCACTGTGACAATTCTTAGAGAAACCTTTAGTGCACTCTAGAGACCACATTTTCAGTCTGAGACTTATGAAATTTGATCAGAATGTTTGTCTTGATAATATCTTGATTAGTTTTGAAACTGGGTAATGTTGGATGAAAAAGTAGGCCACTCAAGCTCATGTGTTTACATCATCACCACCAGGATATCTTCAGCTTTATAAATCCCCAATGAGATGAGTGCTTTAGGGTCAGTGACCCTCTTGTATACAGTTTCCTATCTTCTTGTCATTTTTAAAACTATAAAAACTCAGCAAAGCTTATTTTGACAATTTTGAAAAATTACTTGTTTGAGAAAAACATGTATAATACAAAATGACTAATCATGTTGTGTATGTATGTGTATTTCAGGAGCATGCATTTATTCGACAATACCAGGAAGTGGAGGTAGACACTGCATCATATTTTACCAGCATTCTAGATCAAGTGAAAGACTCTTCTCAGTTAGAACAATCTCAGTCTTCATAACAATACCCATCTCCTAGCTGCTGTAACTTAGCAACACATTTCATACAGCATAATAACAGCACAGCATATTAACCATACTTGTTTTCTGTTTGTGTATGTTACTGAAATTTCACAGTAGAAGGCTGAAAAAAATGACTCATTTCATAGGATTCTGAAAATAGTTTCTGAACGTCCAATAGGAAATTTTCTAGAATTCAAATTACATGTAAAAACTATAATGGAAGTATGCCTCACTCCTTACCAAGCCTTTAGAATTGTCCAAGTGAAAAGCATTTTCAGACAACAAATTACATGTGGCTCAAATTTGAAAATCATCTTTGGAAGTATAGAAACACTTGTGTGGAAACTAGAAAATGCAGCTCGGCAGTATTTTCTCCTTTTCCAGCCTTGTTTTTGATATGTTTATTCATCAGGTTTATTAATACTCTGGACTGTTTTGTAAAATGTTAATGAATCCTTCATGCAGATTTTTCCAAAAAAGAAGTTTTAACTGTGGTGGTAAAAGTCAAATACACTAACCATATCACTGAACTCATACCAGATTTTAAACGACACTGTCAATAGAGGCTCTTCAAAAAAATGAAGGAAGAGGAGAAAATGCTGGTACCAGCATTTTCTCCTTTTCCTATAGTGTTTTCTACCCTTTAAAAGACAAATCCCCTTATTTAAGCCACAATTATTGTGTCTCCCCCCGTCAGGATCGTGAAACATATTGTTTTTCCCGGTGCGTCCTCCGTCCGTCTGTCTGTCTGTCACAAATCGTGTCCGCTGTATAACTCGAAAACCTTTTAAGATATTTTGATAAAACTCCACACATTTGTAAAGCACCATGGGATGAAGTGTCATGCACAAGAGCCATAACTCTGGCTTGTATATTTTTCGAGTTATTTCCCTTTGATTATTTTCCTTGCTCATTTTACGTACAATTTCGTGTCTGCAATAGAAATCTGGGAGAAAATGTTAATAACTTTATCATGGATTATTTATCCTTCTTACACCAAAAAAGGGGGGAGGCATCTGTTCTAGTTTTGTTGTCTGCATATTATGCCTTGGATTTGGGCGAGTCCAAAATTTTAATGTTTGGCAAGGGCAAACTCATTACCTTATACAGATGACTTATTTGCATGTTACAGCATAACCCTTCGAAAACAGTGTGGCAAAAGGAAAAACTACTGGTAAGGGCCAATTTCTCCTTTTAGCCAACATTTTCATTTTAACCCTTTATACCCTTTACCTGACAATAAAATCTTTAGACTTGTCCAAGTTTGAAACACCTGCAGATGACAAATTAAGTGTGTGTCACCTGACAAGGTTTGCCTTTGACAAGGAAGAAAACATTGTGCGGAAAGGAAAAAATGCTGTTAACCACAGTGTTTTAAAAGCGTCCTTCCACTGGATCATTTTTAACTTGTGAGTTTTGTGAAGATTTAGTTCATGATGATAACAGCTTTTAACTAGGATGTTTTAACCTTTTACCATACTATGCCAACTTACAACAACCCTTAGGAAGAAGCCTTTTGAAAACATTGTGGGAAAAAGGAGAAAATGCTGGTAGCCAGCATTTTCTCCTTTTCCCCACAATGTTTTCTACCCTATCAAAGAAAAATCGCATCACTTGAGCCACATTGACATTGTTGTCTGTAAATGCTTTCAATTTAGACAATTCTTAAGTTTCGTCATGTGCTAAAGGGTCAAAAGCCATCCGGTTGAAAGTTTTGACTCAGGAGAAAAAATAGTTAAAAATTCACGTTGTAAATATCAACTCTTAATGAAGTAACTATTTTCACCAAGTCATTGTGGTGTGAAATATTTATAAACGTCTTTATTTTTTCAACTCTATACCAAATGACAAAATTTTAGGCTTGTCATATTTGAAAGCATTTGCAAATGATAAATGTTGCTAAAATGAAAGAATTGGGGTATAGATGGGTAGAAAACAATAAGGGAATAGGAGAACATGCTGGTCAAGCAGCATTTTCTCCTTTTTTCTCAGTGGTTTTAAAAGCCTTTGTTTGAGAAAGTAAAGGGTTAATTTGACCTTAATAATTTGACTTGGATCTTTTATTTGATTCATGTTTGCTTTGTTATATAACCCCATATTGAATAAGCTGTTTAACCCTTTACCGCAAGACAAAATATTTGACTTTTACAAATTGAAAGAATTTGCAGACAACATGAAATGTCTCTAAAAGGACGAAAGTTTTACTTTGAAAGGACAGAAAAGATACTGGAAAAAGGAGAATATGCGGGTTGCCAGCATTTTCTCCTTTTCTCACAATGTTTTCAGAAGCCTTCTCTTACAAGGTCATTTTAAGTTAGGATTGTGTTGTAAAGGGTTAACCCTTTACCACATGGCAAACTTTAAGACCTAACCAAATTGAAAGCATTTGCAGACGACAATTTCATACTGGCGCAAATGACGCAACTTTTCTTTGATAGGGTAGAAAACTTTGTGGGAAAAGGAGAAAATGCTGGTTACCAGCATTTTCTCCTTTTCCCACAATGTTTTCAAAAGGCCTCTTCTTCAGGGGCATTAAAAGGCGTCATTGTGTGGTAAAGGGTTAAACAAAGCAACTCTCACATAGAAAAGTTAGAAAACAGTGTGACAATAGCCAGAAGCATTTCTTGTGAAAAGCGAGTAAACACAGGTCATACCATAGTACACTTGCAGTGTACATGAGGGATTCTGTATGAGGTATATCAAAAACAGTGGAAAAGGTGGTCATGCATTTCTGCACAAGGGAAATGTATGAAGGAAAAGACAATACCGTTTCCAATGACATAGAAAACATTTTAGGACAAGGGGCAATGGCTTCTTACAGTGTTGACTCCTGACAGAATGGCACACTAGTTAATATCTTTAGCATTTGAAGGCAACATATGAAATGTCTTAAATGATAGGTATATTTTTGAAAGGATAGAAGAAACCACAGGAACTGAAGAAAATACCTGGTACAAGCATTTTCTTCATGTACCATATATTTTCAAAAGTTTTCTTCCAAATGGTTTTTAAAGGATTTTTTGGTAAAGGGCAAAATGACAGTATTTGAAAAGGCGATCCAAGAAAATGTTGTAAAAACTTACAGTTACAAGAAAAAGCTGTAATTATGCAGTAACGGTTTACTTAGCTGTATACAAGGTATGAATATGTTGGCCTTAATATGGAAATCTCAAGTGCGGGCAATTTGTTAACACTAAACCATGCAATCTCATATTTATATGACCCTTAACCCATTACCACACAATCCCTACTTTTGACGACCCTGAGAAAGAAGCCTTTAGAAAACATTGTGGGAAAAGGAGAAAATGCTGGTAACCAACATTTTCTCCTTTTCCCACAATGTTTTCTACCCTTCACAAAACAAATTTCAAATTTTCAGTCACTTTTATTTTGTCGTCTGCAAATGCTTTCAAATTGTACAAACCTAAAATTTTGTCGTTTGGTAATGAGTTAACCCTTTCCCATACAATCCAGAGTTTGAACAACCTTATAGAAGAGGGATTTTGAAGATATGTAGGGAAAAGGAGAAAAAGTTTAAAACAAGCTTTTTCTCCTTTGTCCCCAATGTTTCCTACCTTAGCTTAGAAAGCAAATACTTCATTCGAGCCACATTTTATGTCATCTTACAATTTGAACATGTCTAAAATTGTTTTTGTGAGGTAAAGAGTTAAGAATTAGACTGTTTACCAGCATTTTTTCCTTTTTCCACAATGTTGCTGTCAACGTTGAACAGTCTAGAAATTTGTCATTTGTAAACAGTTAATTCTGTACCACGTAAACCCGAGTTCAAAGACCATAAGAAAAAGTTTGGAAAAGGAAAAAATTCTTGTTACTAGCATTTTCTCCTTTACCCACGAAGTTTTATACCCTTCTGAGGATTGATGTCATCATATGAATTGCATTTAATATATTGTTTGCAAATATTTACAATATGGACAGGTCTAGATTTTTTATCATCTAGTAAAGAGTTATGGGAAAGATAACTATGTTGCTCATTTCACATGAAAAGGAAAAATGAACTTGTTTGTTTCAGTGCATGAATTGAAATGTTGCTACTTTTGCTTTTGTGAGATATTTCTCAAGTCATTGTTAAGAATATTTAAAACTAGTTATTTTGCTGTATTATTGGACAATACTCTACAATCTGTGAAATTTGCCTGTCTGAGTTTCCTATGATAAACAAATGTTTTTCTTGCAGCCGATTACCTTTCGAAAACATACAGAAAGGGCAAAATCACACCTAACAAGCTTTTCTCCTTTTGTCAGATTTTTGTTATAAATATCCAGTGTGTCAATATGATAATCCAAAGTTTAACCATTTCCAAAATAACCTGTTATTTTTGCAACCTTAGAGAAAAGGGCTTTGGAAAACGTTGTGTGAAAATGAGAAGTATTTAATGGTAATCAGCATTTTTTCCTATGCCACAAATCTAGAAGACAAATTCAATTATTTTAGCCATGTTGAATTTGTCATCTGCTATTAGCAGTGAAGGGTTTAAAAATCTTGTTGTCTGGTACAGGGTTAACCCTTTACCACAAAACCCCCAAGTTTTAATGACCTTGATGAAGAGGAATTTGGAAAGCGTTGTGGGAAAAGGAGGATATGCTGCATTTTCTCCTTTTCTTACATTTTCTTCCCTTTCACATGCAGATTTAACTTTTGAGCCATGTTAATCTGTTTTCTGCAGACAAATCAAATGTGTCTGAAATTATGGGATTTTTCAATGAAACGGTAGAAAACATTGTGGAAAAAGGAGAAAATGCTGGTAACCAGCATTTTCTCCTTTTTCCATGTATTCCAAAGCCTTCTTTGTCAGGGTCACTAAAACTTGGGATTGTGTGCCAAAGAGATGAAAGGATGTTTTCAACGTCAAGTGCTATAAATTTTTCTCAGTCAACCCTTTCAGTATTGTAGGAGAAAGCGGACTTTTGCAGACTACGCAGGATGTGCAGTGTGACCTGCCATCTCTATACTATCCGTTTTTTGGTCTAGCTGATAGAATAAAAGTCTTGCAGAGTTTCAGTGGATCATATTCTTGGATGTGGAAAAGGGTTGGGTTTATGTATTTGAAAAAATGAAGATACACAGTAGTTTGATGACTTACTGTATGACCACTGCAATAAATACCAAATGAGTTTAAGAAAAATAATAAAATCTTTCATGGTCAATCATAATACTGCAATAGTTACTGTCAGTGATCAAATATAAAATTGTTGTTTAACTAATCCCTTAAGTTCACAATCCCAAGTTTTAACGACCCTGAAGAAAAAGGCTTTTGAAATCATTATAGGAAAAGGAGAAAATGCTGTCCTATTTCCGCAATTTTTTCTTCCCTATCAAAGACAAAAATTATCTTTTGAGCTACAATTATTTTGATGTCTGCAAATCCTTTCGATTTGGTTAAGTCCAGAGTTTTATCTTTTGTTAAAGAGCTAAGAACTATTATAGGTGGGTCAGAGGAAAAAAAATGACGATTTGTGAATATATGTAGGTCATACCATTCTTCACATTCATGCATTTTGTTCTGTTCTCAGTCTCACAAAGCACAGAGTTCTTTGACAAGGTCAACTTGTTCTACACTCAACTCTTTTACAAATAACTGATAACTTACTGGATGACAACAATTTAGATTAAAGAGGCATCTATAAGATGGGATTTGTAGATGACAAATCTCGCGCAAGTGATAGGAATTATCTTTGAAAGAGTTGAAAACGTTATAGTTACTGCACAATCCAAAGTTTTAACTACCTTGTGGATGATTTTCAAAAAATAGTGGAAAAGGAGAAAATGCTGGTAATAAGGTAAGTCTCGTCATTTGAACCACACTTACAGGCCTAGTAGTGGCTAAATGTAAACAGTACAAATGCATTTAACTTTAAATCCTATCATTTAAAAGTATGGAAATTACTGTAGAGATGATGATGTATTATTGAACGGACAGAGTAAGTGTTAATCACTGGCAGAGAAATTAATTGTAACACCAGGTTAAAAGTTGCCAGGTCACAAAATCTTTGGTTACTCTTTACTTTCTTTTTAATTCATTTCACTGCCAGGGACTAACACTTGGACCAACCGCACAATAACAGGTTGTCATCTTCGCAATATTTTCCATTATTTTAAATGGTATGATATATATTTAATTTTTATTACCCATGGCCAAAGGCGGAGGGATAAAGTTGTTACGTTGTCTGTCCGTCCATCGGGTTGCCCGCCTGGATAGACATCTTCTAAAATCCTCGACGATTTGATGAAATTTTATACATTTGTTCCCTATGATAGTACGTGGATATTTTATTGTTTTTCTGATTCAATGCCTTGTCATGGTAAAAAGGGGTCTTGATGTATATTTTCATTATGGACCAATATCTCTTTAACTACAGTTTTCATTTAATGAATTGCCATGTCATGGAAAAAGGGGGCTTAATGTATAATTTCATTATGCATCAATTACGAAAAGGCCACATGTACATGCAAAACGCAATACCTCTGTTTCTATAAAAAAAAGGTCTTTTTTAGCAGGGGATATCATTTCAACGAAATAACTTCTTTTCCATACATCTAAAAGGTATGATTTAAATTTAAATGCATTTTAACATCTGTATTGTTTACTTTTGGTCACTATTGGGTCTTTGATTTGTTGTCTCTGCAAATTCAATACAATACAATACAAATAGTTTATTGATGAAAGGCCAGAGGCCCAATACAACATGCAACATCTTTTTACAAAAAGTCATATTTGTAGCGGTGTGTATCGTTCTCTAGTAGTAATAAATAAAGTAATAAATTATTTTCATGAGAAATGTACATGTATACAGATTTAACTACATTTATATATAACAAGTTTTTATAATCCCCAGCCCGTTCCTGCCGTTTCAACTTATGTAGCGCATGAATGAAATAATTAAAATCGACCAGTGCAAGCAGTGGAGGTCAGGATCGGACAGTGTCCGGAGCCAGACCAGACTGTCTGCATTAGTCTCACGTGACACCTGGTGCAGAAGAGGGTAAGGGACCATTTTGAAGAGAAAAGTACAGGTGAAGTAATGATAGCTTCTTGTCGAAACGAAATAAAAGAGGCTAAAACCTCTCCACTCTGTATTTTATAATTTTTCAAAAATAATACTAAGGTTATAACAAAAAATGTAAATTCTGTTGCGACTCGCTGAATGTATCAATGCCTGCATTTATTCAGACCTTTAACAACCAATTAAGAGTCTTTCGAAAACATTGTGGGGAAAAGAAGAAACCGCTCATAATGAGCAATTTCTCCTTCTCCCACAATGCTTTCTAACTCAGCAGAGAACAACAATTCATTGGAAACAAGTTTTGAACAGTCGTCTGTGTATGCTTTCAATATGGAAGTAAATAGTCCAACCTAACACTCGTTTATACAATAATAAAGATAACAAAGTGGATGGCACGATGCGGCATCCATCGTTTTGATGAACAATAGATGTCCCACTCATATCATCCATTCTTTCAGCAAAGGTAGGTAGACAGACGATGACTTATGATAAGAGTTCCTTTCTCACCTGGCTTGCGTAATAAATGAAGGAAGCAATCTTTATGATAGTTTCGGCCTTTTTTGTCGACATAAGAATGTTAAAATTGTGGACTGTTGCATTACGCCAGTATTTTTCAGGAATATATTGTTGTCTAACAACCTGAAGTTTTTCACACTGTAACATAAAATGAAATTCATTTTCTACAGTCATATTGCATAAAGTGCATAATCTGTCTTCAGTCTGTACACCTAGATGGCGACCCCTTTCGATATTTAGGCCATGGCAAGAGCACCTGAAGTTGGACATCGCCCGTCTGAATTTTCGAATTTTCAAAATATCCAAATATCGTTCGTGTACAAATGTGTGTTTGTAGAACTTATAGGAATAGAGTTTGTGACTGGCTTCTAGTTGCGAATACCACTCTTGTAAGTACTGATCCTTTATTCTCTGGGTAAATTCTGAGAGGAATAAACGCTCATTCATAATATATTGCTGATCCCACACATATCCGAATCCGTTATTTTGTAAAATGCGTTTAATATGGCTTACCCAGTTTTCATAGCCAAGTTCATCTTGGTATTTCAACATAATATAACATTTTTTTACAAGTCTGGCCTCATGCATTTGTAGAATTTTCAGCCAATATTTAATACTCCTTTTAAAATATTCTGTTTTAATTGGATACTGACCACAATCTCCAAGAACTGCTGCTGTAGGTGATGTCTTGTTTACACCCATGTATCTACGACAGACGTATGTTTGTAACCTATTGACTGAGGTCTGGTCGATATTACCCCAAATCTCGGCTCCGTATAAAAGAATTGGAATAATTTTGGTATTAAATATATTGAAAAACACATGACAAGGTAGCTGTCCAAATTCATATAGTTTAGAAAAAATAGCTAAGAATGCTCTTTTAGCCTTTAACGATTGTTCGGCTGCCATTTCATACGACGATATTTTCTGGGAAAACAACAGCCCAACATAACTGAATTTTTTGACAACCTCTAATCGATGATTTCCATAGAACCACTTTTCCTTGCTCGACAAATTACCTCCCTTTTTACACACAAGTATTTTGGTTTTTGATGTATTGACTTTTAGACCTGTCGATAAGCAAAATGAATGCAACTTATTCAGTAGTCTTTGTAGACCCACTACCGTGTCAGATATCAAACTTACGTCGTCTGCGAACAGTAAAATTAGAACTTGAACTAAGTCCGGGAAGAGTTGTATCCCTTTGAGGTCGCTGTTATTTATTTCTTTCGCTAACTCGTTGATGAAAAGGAGGAACATTGCTGGCGAAATCAAGCAGCCTTGTTTAAGGCCCACTTTACTTATGATTGGTTCCGTTAGTCCTGAGTTCGATCTTACCTGGGCTTTTACTATACCGTACATACTTTTAATTGATTTATATAGCTTTCCCTTTACACCATTTTCTTGCATGACTGACCAAAGTTTATTTCTATTTACAGTGTCAAAAGCCTGTTTAAAATCTACGAAAGCTATATAAATCTTTCCTTTCCTTTCACTTAATATTTTGGTGATCACGGACTGAAGGATAAACGCATTATCGATGGTGGAATATCCTTCTCTAAATCCGGCTTGGTTTTCACATATAATATTGTATATGTTCATATAGAAAGTAAGGCGTCTGTTAATAACACTTGAATAAATTTTTCCAAGCACATCAAGAAGCGAAATCCCCCGATAATTATCAGTTTTATTTACATCACCTTTTTTATGTATTGGTACTATGATAGAACTTGCCCATGACGTTGGGTATTCGCCAGAACTGAATATTCTATTAAATAATCGGTTTAGAATAACGAGTATACTTTCACCTCCGTGTATAAAGAATTCCGGAGTAATACCGTTCATTCCCGCGCTTTTACCAGATTTGAGTGATTTGACCGATTTCAATATTTCCTCGTTTGTTATTTCTGAATTAAAAATATGATCCTGAATTTCATCCAATGGCTGTTCTTCTTCACATATTATATCGCTTAAACTGCTGGATTCGCCTTCCACTAAGTCATTTACTGTTGCATCTTCGAACAGATTTTCGAAATGGTCCTTCCAGTCCTCCATACTTATTGAATTTTCAACTGGCTTATTTTTTGTCAGACTGTTTACTTTGTTCCAAAATGATTTGGAATCTTTGATATTGTCTATAAGTTCATCAAGCGTCGATGCTTGATATTCACTTTTCTTTTTATCACATTCGGCTTTGAATTGCCGTTTCGATTGTCTATATAATTCTAAGTTCCGGTCTGTCCTGTGGTTTCTATAAATACGTAAGTTCTTATATTTTTGTCTTTTTAGCGCAGCACATGCTTTATCAAACCAGGCAGGCTGCTGTCTGCTAGTGTACTTGTTTGTCCTTTTGCATGTATCTGCGCATTGTAATAAAACTTTATCTAGATCAAACACAATGTCGTTTATATCATGTTCCGCACTATCGATTCGAACACAGAACCTACTGATAAATGTATTAGTAAATGTTAGTGTAAGGTTACTCTTGTATTGTGTAATACTGTTCTCGTCAAACTCGTACCGGATTTTACCGGGTTTATTTTTTTTATATTTCTGTGTTGGGATATTCATTTCTTTCAATATAGGGTAGAATAAGATATTATGTGGTAAAGACTTGAGTATAATACAAACATGAATGTAATTTATGCGATTATTATGTCTGGGACATAATTGAAAACTCTTAAGGTTTTTTTTTTCCCCTCAACCTTTAAGCTGCTAAGCACAAGTCAAAAAAACTAATAGCAAGCATTTCCTTTTTTTGCAAGAATATTTTCCATCTTTCTGAAGAAAAATCCATCATTTGAATCAAATCTTTTTGTGTGTGTGTGTGTGCAATTACATGTAGTTTCTATTTGGACGCGAGTTATTTACCATTAGAATTAACTCATCATATAACCTGGTTCTCAAAATGTTTATGTTTTGACTTTACATCAATGTTGCTATATTTACCCTTACCATGCGTTCCAATGTTGCATTTACCCTGATACCTTTACCATGCTTTCCAATGTTGCATTGACCCTGAAGAGGTAGGTTTTCTGGAAAGACTGGGGGAAAAATGAGGAAATGCTAGTAACCAGCATTTTCTCCTTTTCCCACGATGTTTTCTACCCTGTTAATGACAAATTTGATTATTTGGGTCACCTTTACTTGACAAATACTTTCATTTTGGACTTGTGTAAAGTTTCGTCTAGTAAAAGTGAAACCACTAAAAACATTAAAGACATTTGCAGTAAGTAGTTCAGATCTAAATATTGCCATTTTAAGGCGATATACCCTAAAAATACTCCAATTGGACAGGAAATCAAGATCAGATGGCAAGTTCTGTGCAGTCTGAGCTTGATCTTCACTGTTTTAAGTGCTCTAAATAGTGCTTAGCAGCTAAAGGGTTAAATGTTTGTTTTGAAAGTGCTGTGTTTCTGTATAAAATAATCTTGTTCATGATTTTTATAGTACATGCAGATTACACAAATACATTAAAAAAGTTGATGTTTCTTACTCTTTTTTTTTTTGCCCCATTACCTTAATTCTTTCAGTGCTATAGGCCTAAACTAAGGCTTTTACAGACGGTATAGATCAAGATCAGACTGCTCAGACCATGCAGTCTGATCTTGGATCTATCCCGCTGCCATTTCAGTCAAGCCTTTGGAATAAAAACCTTTCTTAGCTGCAGTGGATTGCATTTCCAGCCATTGAAAGAGGTTATTACTCGTTATCAAGGAGGTGAATCACATCGATTTAGTTTTTATATACTGCGCAGATTAACTCTTTTACCAAACAAATGTGGCACAAATGATATTTTGATCAAAATGGATAGAAAACATTTGTGTACCCACAATGTTTTCAAAAGCCAATTTCCTCAGGGTCGTTAAAACTCGGGATTGTGTGGTAAATGGTTGATGGTAGAATTTTGACAAAATGCTGTGGATAAAGGCTTCTCCATCTTTTGTGCTTAATATCATTGATTGATCTATGCAACACATTCCAGCAAACTAATATCAGATCTAAAGATACCTTAATGCTGTTGTAAAAAATGCACATTCTGTTTAAACAGCTTGTCAAGAAATTTTAGCCGATCAGTATGGAAAGGACCAAATTCATGTAAGAGTTTACCCTAAGTGTGATTTTTTTTTTGACAGCTTTATGGCGTCATCAAAGCCAAACATAATTTTGCTGGAAGAAGACTTTTGAAAACATTGTGAGAAAAGTACAAAATGCTGATGACATGCATAATCTCCTTTTCTCCTGCAGTGTTTTTCCCTCTTTCAGAGACAACACCCATATTGTGAGATACTTGCATGTTTTTGTCTATCAATTTGAATGATTATGCCATGATCTTTCATACGACAAAGGGATCTGAACAATAACAATCAATCACTGTAGTGTAAAGTCAAGGAAAAAAAATTGGCAGATGTCAGAAACTAGTCTGACAATGGAAAACAAGGTTTGAGCAATACTGTCAGCCCTCAAAGCCTTTTGATAGCAGATCAAAAACTGAAATAAAAAAAATGCACGAAGATATACATATTTTATTTACTTTTATTGATAAAAATCGGTATAAATATACAAATACAGTCAGCTAGTAGAATAAAAAAAGTTATCTTTTGCATTCTGGGGGTTAGTTGATTTCATGTTGAAACAATTCTCTCATTTCCTTCCTTCTCTTCCTGTCCATCCACCACTCTTTTTTTCTTTCTATATATACCATCTCTTTTTTTCCCCCATCCCCTCTCTCTCTCACTCTCTGTCTTATTTCTTTTGATTTGATCTTTTAACAAAAACTCGAGTTTTTACAATCTTGAGGCAGAAGGCTTTAACAAACAGAGAAAAAAACGGAGAAAAATGCTGATCAGCATTTTCTCCTTTTTCCACAGTGTGTTCTACCTTTAAATGACACGTGTCATGGTTTGAGAAGCACTGTCGTCTGCAAATGCTTTCAAGTTGGGTAAGTCTAAATGCTATCTGGTACAGATTTAATCCTTTTACACACAATCTTAAGTGGTAATGACCCTGAAGATGAAGGCTGTTAAAAATTTTGTGGGAAAAGAAGAAAATGCTTCTTAGTAGCATTAGCCCATTTTCCTACAATGTATCCTCTCTTTTAAATAACCCATCATTAGAGTCACACTGAAATTGTCGATCCTCTGAAAATGCTTTCGGTTTGGACAAGGCTAAAACTTGGTTGCCTTATAAAGATTTAAACAAAATTAATACTCTCATAAACTCCAGAAACCCACTTGTGGCTGATATATTCTTTACCAAACAATAAATTTAAATTTGTGCAATTTCAAAGCATTTGCAGAAGACACATAAATTGTGGCTCAATTTTTTAGATATGTCTTTGGAATGATTGGAAACATTGTTGGAAATGGAGAAAATGTTCGTTACCAGCATTTTCTCCATTTCCCACAATGTATTCAAAAGCCTTTTACCGCACAGTAGTTAACACTTATGATTGTGTGGTAAAGAGCTACCTATCACACATTATGTCATGAATTAATTGAATTTCACAAACGCGTTATATACATGTAGACATAAATGATATACAAGAAAAGATTTGTGCATAGCAATGAGGATGCAGTGAATTGTAAAGCAAAAAAACTTCACAGTCCTCCTCTCAAGTCGACTCAAAACTGGTATATTTTTCACAAGAAAATGCGAAAGTGAACGATTCAATGTCATACTACCAGTCTAAGAGTATGAGAAACAAATTGACACTTTGTGGTATAAAAGAATTACCTAATAAACTACAACAAACATGTGAAAGTAAAATCAGTACTTTTCGATTGACCAGCTGAAACTTGCGAAGGGTAATGTGGATGATTTAAAGGCAGAGAGCGAGCATAGTTAGGGAGCAATTAACAGTGCAAATGTGCTTGCAATAGATGTCGCAAAATTCCTGAAAATTGTCGTCAAGTGGACCCATTTCAAGGAGTTTGTTGAAGAAGAAGCGTATCAAACTGAGAAACTTGTACCAGTTATTACATTCACGAACAATTTCCTGCAGAGATTACCAAGAAACGAAGAAGACTCGTCCAAAAATGAAAGCTGAATGAAGGGCACAATGCATTGATATCCTATGATACCATGTACATTGAAGGCACAGCGTGATGCATAGGACTTCCCTACCTTCAGTCTAGACTTAGCCTAGAATGGACCTAGTGTTACAGTTTGGAATTGCAATGGTTTAATCAACAGAGCCGGAACTTTGAGACTCGGTCTTTAAATCACATCTATGTGAAAACAATGTAACCATTCTTCTAGAGTCTTGGACTGATAGTAAGTTAGAAATTGAGCCAGAGGGGTCCTTTGTTTACAATTTTCACAGATACTTGGGCACAAAAGCGCTAGAAGGGACTGTGGTGGTATAGTATTAGTTGTACGGTCAGGTGGCAGGGGACTTGGAAACTTGTTCACGGCTGTGGTGAATCATGTCGCCCCGAGCCGAAGGCGAGGTGGCGACGTTATTCACCACAGCCGTGAACTAGTTTCCAAGTCCCCTGCCACCTGACCGTACAACGAATTTATTATACTGCAAAGTTTTGCCATTCTAACGTGTGTTAAGCGAAACACACCTGTTTTTTGGTTTCGAAAATTGAGTACGCTGACGAAGTAGAATTTCGCTTCTGAGTGCCCAAATTTCAATGAAAACTGACGTCACTGGGAACTGACGTTACTGAAACCTTGGAAAAACGTGTAGTTTGGTGCATAATCTTGATGTTAATTTTGATCGACGCCGCCATTTTGGATGTTGTGTTGAAAGTGTAGTCATGTATACGGGGCTCCCGATAGGGAAACTGCTTTTACATTGGTTTTGCCAGTGTACATGATATATATGTTCGGGGGCATATTATCCAATCAGATCAGGAGAAATTTCTTTGCAATATGATAATAATTTACGTTTGGGAAAATATTAAAAACAGTATATCCGTTGCAAAAAATCATTTTGACTCTTCATTATGGTTGTAATTTGATAAACAGTTTTTCAGGTTTGCAGAGGATATCTCTATTTAATGACACTATAAATTCCTCAGGAAATTAATGAAACACTATGAAAAACAACATTCTGTTGTTCAATAATAGAACAATTTGAATAATAGAGTAATGTTTTTCATAGATGTCTATTTATGTGGTCTATAATTATGATCCGATGATTCGTCTAAGGCTAGCTCTATTGATATTGATTTTTTTGACCTTTTATCACAAGATATTGGATATTGTGAAATTTGGGAAGTATATAATTGGCAGATGACTTGAATTGTTAGGTAGGAAAAAAGTCTGATTTTATAGACTGTGATCGTTATACATATAAAACTGATTTTACAGATTACGTTCAAGATAGAATAATAGCACGGGCCTCCAAAGGTAGCAAATAACGTTACAAGAAGAATTCACTTGTCAACTTATTAAAAAAAAAAAAACCGATGCGTTTAGCCAGTTGGAGGCTAAGTTTTGATTTTGACAGTGGCAACTTATTTTAATAATAATTCATGTAGCAGAATCGATTATTTAGTACGTACAGAAAACGATTTTTCGCGTTTGAGTTCATTACAGATTGGGTCATTTAGTAATGGTTAGAGCTAAAAAATCTCCAAGAAAACAAAAAGGACACGTCTTGAGCCGAAGAAATCTCTTTTTGAGCTCTAACCAACAAGTAATCGACTAAGTTTCTATATCAACCGGTTTTATAATAATAATAATAATAATAATGATAATAATAACTTTATTAAGGAAAAAAGGTAATATTGCCTATCACACCACACAATATATATTTACAAAGTTTTACATGTCTTTGGTGGGAAGAAAAAAAAAAAACTTGATAAAGAGAAGTAACTCTGAAAAAAAATAATTTCAGTTGATTACTGATTACCTCCCTTTTACTTTAAGGTCATACGAGAGAAGGGTATGCATATAGTTAATTCCAAATATGTTTTCAAGATTGTTATTTTCGATAAATGTTTTAAAGAACAGTTTAATATTATTGATAGGTATTATTTTTGAGAGGAATTATTTTTTGAGAGGAATATGTGTTAGTAAAAGAAGAACTATTGTTTTCAACCGTTTTTCCTTTACCAACACTATCACTATCATAACTCTTTTTTTTCAGACATATCGACTCAGTCTAGTTATTGTATTGCTATATAACTACATAAATAAAAGTAAAAGTATCCACTTATTTCTCTTTTGTTCGAAACGAAATAACAAGAAGAGATAAATGGGTGTGGCTATTATTTACAAATAAGACATTTACATACAAAAAGTGGTTTGTCAACCCCTTTTCCCACATGACAAAACTTTGGACCCATCCAAATTGCGAACATTTGTAGACGAAAATGTCAGTATGGCTAAAATGAAGCAAATTTTCGTTGCTCGACTAAAAAAGATTGTGGGAAAATGAGAAAATGCTATTATCAGCATATTCTCCTTTTCTCACAATGCTCTTAAAAGATTTCTTCCTCGTGGTCGTTGAAAGTCGGCATTGTGTGGTAAAGGGGTTAAACCCTTTTCCTTTTTACATTTCTTACCTAATTCTAACGTGCTATATTTATAGTAAATCAACAAACAAATTTAGCCCAACACAAACAGTTATTTTAGAAAAAAATCTAGCATAAATGTATCCGTAACTATTGCTCTTAAAAACATTATAGGAAAAGGAGGAATTAGTCATAATGAGCAATCTCTCCTTTTTCCACAATGCATCCTTTTCTATTATTTAATATGGATAATAATTCTGCACATTACCACTTGTATTCCGTTATAGCTTTCAAAAGTTAACAATTCAAAATTTAGTGCAGCAGTACAGTATACGGAAACTTTTCAAGTTTATTAATATTTATAAACTTAATCAGCTATAAAGTTTGTCTCACTTTATATGCAAAGACATGCCCATGCTACCATGTGACAATATAAACAAGCCCGCAGCACATGTGACCCTTATTTAATGTCCCTTTACACAAATTCTAGTTCATTCGGCAAACCTCGGGTGATCCGCTGATCAAGTCCCTCGGCTGTATCACGTAGCCTGATATGCACCTGTAGATACGGTGCATTTCTTCGCCGGAAATACTCCAATTTGCCGATCTTGAAGTTGTAAGGCTCCTCTTAAAAAAGAAAACACTAATCACTATTTTCTATCAGAATCTTTCTAAATACATTCCATTTACAAAAATTAGTATGTTTATTTTCTAATTTGGTCTATCTTCTATCAACTTCGTAGGCATTTTCAGCAACAGGTTGCTTATCACCGTGCTGTTGTTGCCGTTGTCAATCAATTTACATGGGCGTTGCCATGTTTACGAGTGACCCAGTTTCGAATTGTCAGAGATGTCATCAAGTCAACCATTCTGATCAACTTTCAGGAGGATCAGACTAAAAGTTTGGCATCTACAATGAATTAAGTGTTTTTCTAGGATTTGTTTCAGTGACCTATTTTTGACCTGACGTGAACCAATTTCAAGCTTGTCAAAAATATTAAGAAGACAAATATTCTCACCGTATTTCATGAGTATTGGACTGCAAATGTGGCTGGTTTAGTACACACAAAGTTTTTCTAGGATTTGTACCAATGACCTACCTCTTCACCCAATGTGACCCAATTTAAAACTTGTATGATATTTTATCAAGACAGACAAACGGATTAAGTTTCAAGAGTATTGGACAAAAAACATAGTCTCTAGTCCAGAATGCGTACAAGGTTTTTCTAAGATTTGTCCCAGTGAACTACTTTTTAAGCAGACATAACCTAATTTCGAAATTGTCTGAGATATTATCAAGACAAACACTCTGGCAAAGTTTTAGCAGTATTGGTGGCCAATAGAGTGTACACAAGGTAATTATTGACGCCTGGACGACGGACCGCGACGTACCACGGACACAGCACGGTCTCGATAGCTCTCACCTTGAGTACTTTGTGATCTGGGGGGGAACCTTTCACTAAAGTGCGAACGCAGGAAATTTGCATACGCAGTTTAGGTAGCAAGCATCAAGCCTGAAAAAACAAGTTTATTAAACTGCATGACTTTACGATTTGATTAAATATTTGCATAACTTTACACCAGCTAATTAATACCTTTTGGTAAAGCAGGGATTGTATGTATTTACACTCAATTCTCCAAAATTTGCGTAAGTCTACGCAGTTTCCTGAAAGGTACCCCAGGTGAGCTTTAAAAAATCAAGAACCTGTAGCTGGCAGATATTGCATTTCATTTTTATATACACCAAATGTTAAACACATAAGACACTAAGATCCTAGAAACTAAAAAAAAAAACACACACACAGACGCCGTAAGAGGTACTGGAATATTAATATTGAAGCTTTTTCGTGGGTTCAAAATGAATTGAAAGGAAGGGAAGTAACCGTGCCAGCAGTTGCCGCCTTTTCTTTAAACATTAGTTTGCATATTGGTTAAAAACGAAAAGATAAGATACTGATTCAACTGATCGTTGGAAAAGGAGTATTTGCGACTAAAAAAGATGTGTGCAGAATTACATGTAGACCATAAAGTAGTGGGTTTTAAGGTTGACCTTAACAGGTAACTTTTTTTTTTTACCATGTTTTAACAGCAATATCACTACAGTTTCAAAACGCTTTGGGGACAATGCTACATGAAATGTCTAGCGTATTTTCATTTTTTTTCAAAATCCACCTTTTTAGGAAATTTCAAAGGTTTTCATGATACAGTCCGCAGACAAATGTATTTACAGTGGTAATGTGATAAACTGCGTTCTTATAAAACATGCACAGTTTGCCAATTGATTGCTAAAGCAGATGGACCTACCCTTTTCATAGATTATTGCATTTTGAAAAGAATAATGTAACCATCCCTTTGGCTTTGGTTGAAATATTTTTTTTACGGCTATGATTGATTGCCAGGATGGACCTAACAGAGGTAATAATATTGAAGCTATTTAAGTTGAGTTTCTGGCTAATGAATCTAGCCAACTAGCTGCAAAACAGACTTGATAAAAGAAATGTGGTAGTTTTAAATTTCAGAAGTAAATAAATGTATTGGCAGAAGTAAGATAGTGGATTTTCGTTAGAAGAGGACATGTGTTGCCAACAGAAAAATGGTATTACAATGGCCAAGATTTATAAGTAGTATAACTTTTTAAGTACTGTTTTTACCATATACCATATCATTTGTTTAAAGATACCTATTTACCCATTTTAAGCTAAATATAACCAATTTCGTCTATATTTTATCAAACTATAGTCATTCTTGTGGCTTCATGACAAATATTACACCTGGCGATTGCGAGATTACATAGATTAGGACGGATAGAAAATGTAATTTTGGACGTGGCTCCTATCTACTCATTCAGTTGAGGATACCTCATGATACTTCTCACGTGACTGTGTACGACCTTCGCTTTGCATATTCATGTAGCTGACAAGAAAGTGGAGTCGAGATACACTACACAGTTCTACTGTCGCAACAATTTATGTGACAAGAACCCAACAGCAATTTAATCGAGGATGACGGAATTTTGTATCGAGAGTGCAGCTGAATGAATTTAAAGACAGTAGAAATTCAAATTTCGTACATGTGCACATCAATATTTAGCGTTTTTGGATTGCTGAAAGACAGGACATGATCCTACAAATAGACGAGTGCACCATTTCCCGTGTTGAAACAACAAGTAATTTAGCTTTTTATTTTTTTAGATGGGTGACTCTAGTGATACACTCCCCCATTGTTTACAATTTTGACCTGACGTAATTTTCTCCTTACCAAAATTCATTTCAAATAACAAATCTGAAACTTCATTATTTGGGGCCATAGATATTGCTAGTTCATTGATTTAAACACATTTCTACATATGGTTAAAATGAGTAAATGGTTATCTTTAAAATAATCAATAAATAATCGGTAATTATCCTAAAGCTATGAACATTTTATTGTATAACATTAAGAAAGATGAACTAAGGTCTACGACCCTAAAGGAAAACAGCTATTTCCATTATAATATTATCCTACAAAATTTGCTACGATTAAAATTAATTATTATTGTACTACTTTAACCGAGCCACTTTTTTCGTTTTTCCATTCTTAGAATTATCATTTATAAATCTAAAACCACTATATTCTCATTACAAACGGAGATAATAATTACTCCCTTTTCAGGAAACTAACAAAAGTGTAACGAATAATTTCAAGGCAGATATCAAAGGAATTTCTGGTGTGTTAAAAATGCACAAAAGTATTATATCAGTATAAATCTTTATTTATCAACTAACAAGAAATTTCATTCCATGTTGCACTAGAAGCTTTAAGGGTCGTAGACCTTAAGTCCTGTGAAGTCTTGCTACCTATTTTTTGATATTTTTTAAGGTTCGACTCTTAATTTCGGGTGTCCAAATTGGTTTTTCCAAAGTCTAAAGATCTAGAACGTGTGCAACTAAAGTTCTGTAAGTAAATCTTTGGGGTTAGATCTAATTCCAGTAATGCTGCTATATATAGAGAATATAGAGGGTGCTTTCCGATACATTAATAAATATGCTCTCATCATTAAGTTTTAGTTAAAAATTGATACGCAGCGATAATATCACCCTGGAAAATTTATCAAAACTCCCTTGAACGAAGCAAGTCGGGATCAAATAATTGAGCAAACAAGGTTAAGACTACATTAGATACTCTTTGTTTTTGTGAATACTGAGTTTACGAAAAAAAAAAAAAAAAAAAAAAAAGATGAAACTAGGTTAACTCTATTTGAAAAAAGACTCTCATATTGTTTCAAACAGACATAATTATTGGATATAAAAACAATCAGGTTCTTAAGTCTCTTTAACATTATTCCGAGCTACATTTGGGAACAAAACAGGTGCGTGCTCACGAAAATTGGAATATCCTCTAACGGTTTGCGCATTGAGTCAGGCAAGTATTGTACCCATTGAATTAAATGACATGATAGAATTTGTACAGTATGTAATTTGGGACAGATTGAAGATGAGTATCAGTTCTTTTCAAGTTGTTCAGCATACAACGATTTTCGTGACAACTACATTAGGAAATATTCTCGCTTCCAACTTAGTATATAAAAGTTGTTAAGAGTATAGTCAATTTGTTTGATATGATAACTAACATTTGGCTCGAAATCATCTATCTAAAATTTGTTTTGGGGATTTTTTTTTTTTTTTTTTTTTTTTTTTTTTTGTATCTACCTGATTATTTTACAAAAACCGCGAGAGAAAAAGTAATATAAGAATTTAAAACTTTATTTTAATGATTTTATCCATTAAACTCTATTAAATATGGTGGAGAGAGTGCAATAAATAGAACAGCATACTGTCTCATGGTCAATTTGAAAAGATTTTACTTGTGAGGCCAAGCATAATGAAAAACTAGGTTTATGATACGTTATCCTTATACATTTTCGATTGTGGGAATACAATCACTTTTAAGACACGTTTCTTGAAAAACAGAAATTGACATTCACAGGTATACCTTCTTTCGTTTCTTGTGTGAATGATATTATCAATTCTCTAAATAATCAATGATTTGTATCATATCTTTTCGGCAGAAGGATTGATGAAATTGCTATGTTTCAAGGGTAAATAAATTGATAAAGGTACATACATACTCTAATAATTCAATTTCTGTGGCCTTATAGGTGAGCATTGAAAAACATGAAATTAACATATTTGTTTCAATTGTGGAGCTAGTTTTGTACTTAAGGTCTCTACGGAATCTAAATCATGGATGAAATGTCTACAAAAACACATGTTTTTGCTATGATTGTTTTTATTTATGGCTGTTCTCCAACTGTACCTCACTCCTATGTGGCCAAGATTAAAAAAAAAAAAGCTAAAATATTACTATAGAATTAAATAGTAAAAGGCACTAAACTGAAAATGGATAGTTGTGAAAAAAGTGATTTCTGCATGGTTGTTGTAGATAATTTACATTGGAACAAAGAAATGCTGAAGAAGTTACTCCATTTGAATGCATTTGATCTAAACTTTAGTTTTTATAGAAAGCAAATAGACTATATCTAGCGGTTGAATTCAAGTATATGAAAATTCTACTAAATCTTTCCAATTATCATCTGTGCAATAAAACACAGGTTATCAACAATGAATACTTGTAAATGTGTTAGCTTTTGTCATTTTATACATTGCCTTTTTACTATCTATATACATGTACATGTGTTTGGCTGTCACTGTCATATTCTAGCCCATGATTCAGTATGTTGTCAGTTAAAATGAATAGCACAAATCCATAATTATTTGATGGCTTGCTTGGTATAATGTATCACGGAGATGCATTACACCCCTTATTCTGAGAGCGTTGCCCCTGAATATTTGTGTACCACTCCGGAAGAAAGTTGAACTCTGAGTCTCCAGGCAGCTTCCAGCATTTTATCTCCTTCCCGAGTTCCCCGAGTTCCCAGGTGAGGACGTGAACAACTCTGAAAAAAAATGAAAAGTGTTTTCAATACCATTTCACAAACTTTAAGTAACAATAAAGGTCAATTGTAAACAAAGCGGGTGTTTAAATGCATTTGAATTTATATCGTACCATTTAAAAGTATGGAAATTATTGTGGAGATGACAATCTGTCATTGTGCGGTCGGTCCAAGTGTTAGTCGCTGACAGAGAAATCAATTTCAAAACTAGGTTAAAACCTGGAAGGTAGCTGTGTCATTTGTTTACTTTTTGCCTGATTTTAAATGTTTTTTTCTGCCAGCGACTAACATATGGCCAGACTACACAATAATAGACTGTCATATCCACAATATTTTCCATTCTTTTAAATGGTATGATTTAAATTTAAATGTAATATGACACCTGTTTTGATATTTCGGCCTTTACTGTGCCTTTAACTTTACCAGACAACAAAAGTTAAAGGCTTGCCCATATGGAAAGCATTTGCAGACTACATTATTAGTTGTGGTTTAAATAACTGAGTTTGACTCTAAAGAGCTGAAAACATTGTTGGACAAGGAAAAATCCTTTTTATGAACACGTTCCCCTTTTCGCCAATGTTTTGAAAGGCCTTCCTCTCAGGATTACAAGGAATATGTGTGTGTGTGTGGGGGGGGTGTGTGTGTGTGGGTGTGTGTGTGTGTGTATATAATAATAATAATAATAAACAAAAATAACATCGCATGGGAGTATATATGAATAACGTTTATTGCCAACCGGTTTCGCTTTGAAAGCTCATCAGGGCAACAATAAATCACTTAGCAACGTCGCGTTGCTACACACATAACGCAATAATTGATGACGTTATGGCTCAATGTTCAATTTAGGCATACATCTATTGATGAATGATTGTTCTTTAAGTAACCTAGCTGAAACATTGTCGTTATGCATTTTAAAGAAAGGAAAGATCGAGAATTTCGAAGAGGTTTTGGAACATCAGTCTAGATGCGCACTTAAAGGCATTTGTCTTGTTAATGGGTCTCTGACTTGTTGATAATGTACTGTTTTTCTGTTCCTTAATTTGTCACCGGTCTGCCCGATGTAAAATTCCCTACACCCATTACAAATTAAAACATAAATAACATTTTTAACAGTACAGTCCATATTTTCTTTTACAAAAAAAAGTTTTATCATTTAATTTAACGTTGTTACCTTCAATAATGTAATCACACAGTCTACACCGTGGTTCTCCACACTTTTTTACGCAAGTGGCTGTGTCTAGACTGAACTCCGACCGCGTAATAAGGCGTTTAAGATTAGGGAGCTGTCTCTTACATTTTATGATTTTAGTGTCTGTGATTATACTATTAATTTTTTCATTCCCGCTTAGAATAGTCAAGTTAGATCTAAGTAATCCGAATACTTCACTGTTTTTAGGATTGTGGGTGGATACGAACGGTATAATAGGTTTTTCAGTCTTTTCTTTAACTGTTAAAAGACTGTTTCTTGGAATTTGTAATGCTTTTATAAATCCTATTTTTATCACCTGCATTGGATAGTTTCTGTCAATTAATGAAGAAGCTAATTCTTTTAGACGGGAATTACCAACACTTATATCAGAAACAACGGTGCATATTCTACGAGCCAAGAAAAATGGGATGTTAATTTTGGTATGTTTTGGATGGCATGACTTGAAATTTAAATACTGCTTAGAGTCTGTAGACTTGAAATATATGTCAGTGGATATAGAAGTATTTATTTTGATGACCATAACATCAAGAAAGGGTAACTGATAATCACTGGTTTGTATCTTAAACATAATATCCTTATAGAGAGAATTTAGAGTCATACAAAAATAAGCTAGATCTTGCGATGATCTTTGCCAGAATATAAAACAGTCATCTAAATATCTTCTCCATTGATCCCGTACGAATTTAGCAAATACTTTACCCTTTTCATGTTCTACTGTTTTGTAGAGTTTTTCCTCTAAAAACCCAAGGACAAGAGTAGCATATGTAGGGGCCACTTTAGTTCCCATTGCTGTACCTTTGGTTTGGTTATAGAACGACTTATCCAATGAAAAATTGACGTTTTCAAGAATAATTTGAAGACCCCGCAAAATAAACGTTTTACTAAAACGCTCTGACAGCAATTCTGGATGCTTATCCAGCCAAAAGGAAACAGACTCTAGTCCTAGATTGTGTGGAATGTTAGTATATAGACTTACTATGTCAAAGGAAACGAGTTTAGTCTGCGCTGGAACATTTTCAGGAATGAAGTTAAGGAAATCAATGTTATCACGTAGGTAGCTATGTACCTTTTGCAAATAAGGTTTAAGTAACTTATCCAAAAAAGAGCTCAGTCGACTCGTTTCGCAACAAAGGCCTGCTACTATAGGTCTTAGTGTTAAGTCCACAGGATCTGGAATTTCAATATAGTCTGAATGGTTATTAGAACAAGAGCTTTGAATAATTTGGCTCTTATGTATTTTAGGTAAGCCGTAGAAAGTACTAGTTTTACATTCGAATTTCAATAAAAAACTCTTCTCTTGATTGGTCATTCTTTTGTTTTCTGCTATAAGATTTTTGATTTTGTTGAAAACTTGTAATTGATTACTATCTGGAATAGTTTTATAGTAACTTTCATCTCTAAGCATTTCGAGAGTTTTTGTTTTATAAATTCAGTATTCATTATAACAATGCCACCTCCCTTATCTGCCTCTTTAATGGTGATAGAAGTGTCGTGTACCAAAGATTTTATAGCTTCACGTTGTTTTAATGTTAAATTATGTTTGATGTGTTTATTGTTCTTACTTGTATTAGAACATCACACACTACTGGTGGATATATATGAATCTAGCACAATGTTGCGACCGCTCGGTGGGTCGAAATTGGATTTATTTCTAATTATAGAATTGTCTGTGTTTTCTTTACCGTGAAAAAATTCTTTAACATCACATACGAAAAAAAAACGAGAATAATAAAAAGAATAGAAACATGGGCATATTTCTAAGCATTCGCCTCTGTAAACTATTTTGCAAGAGTAACAGAAAAAGAACTTGACTTACACATTGAAAATGTATTATCTTGGAAATTTCCACCACTAATAATAAAAAACGGCCACGAAAAGTCAGACTAGCTATATGACACGTTCGTTTAATTTTACAAGTAGGACAGTACCGGACGCTTGTGGAGTTGCATACCGGTTTCAAAGGATATTTACTGCATAAACCCTTGCTCAAATTTATTGCAATAGATCTTGTCCTAAAAGGAAGAAGGCATGGTTGATTTACCTTTGATTTTCGATAAATAAATAATAGTTAAGGGAGATTAATTAAAAGATTGCAAAGAAAGAGGGGAATGATATTATATAGCGTGACATGGTTGCCTTTAACGGGCTTTAAGTTTATATTGATAAAAAGGTTAGAATACAGAGACAATGAAAACAACGTTTTTAATGTTTTACTCATGCAGGAAGATGACATTTGTCTTTAAATAAACGGCTAAAATGTGCCCACACAGCATTTTATTTTAAAGCGGGGGTGGGGGGGGGGGCTGTTAAGACTTTACTTTCTAAGAAGACCATAGGAATAACATTTTCGAGACAATTAATTATTTTAACGTGAATTTTTTCGATTAACATTTTTTTAAAGGACTATTTGGGTAAAATATCCACAAAACAGTTAAAACAAGAATTCAAAATATCAAGTTGACTCGATTATCGAAAAAACTGAATTAAAAGTATATAACAAAATAAAAAATAAGATACAGGAAAAATATAAATGAACATGATAAATTACAATCGGTAGTCTAAAATATGATCTACAAGTATCTATTTCTTTTAGTAAAGGAACGCGTATTTACAGCTAACATTGAAATTCTGGAAAAAATATAAAAGCATGTTTACAAACATTACTCTTTTTTCAGTTGAAGTTCTGCATCAATAGCTTTACCGGGTATAACTCTGTATCTTGAAATCGTGAATCTCAAGATTAATGATGGATATCAATTTTAATGTAATTCATCAGGTTTTTTAAATTATATCTACCATACATTTATACATACATGTATTTGTAACCCCAAAGATTCAGAATGTCTACGTTTGATAACGGCGAGACGGCTTCCGCTCTGAATGGGAAAATGCTGATCGCTGATTGGTTTTTGATTGACAGCTCTGTCGTTTGGTCAATTTGGAGCCGAAATAGACAGCAAGACTGCACATCGGGCCAAATAAATGCGATGACCTGATTGGCCACACGTCGATTTCCACGGATCCATGTATTAAAGTGACATTGAATGGTAAGTACTTCAGAAATATATTTATGTGTATTCAATTTTTCAGATTTTTAAAGTATCCTTCTTAGTAACTGAATAAAGTGTCACTTACTTGTATTTTCATTTCCTTCCATTTTGGAAAACTACAGGTTTGTACAACATCGGCACGCGAATCCTGTGCTATACAAAAGTGGATGTGTGACAGTTTACCGTGACCGATAGCGATTAGATATGCGGAAAAGGGGCGCTGAATATTATAGATGGAAGTATATACGAACAAATTCCAAGCCCTTTACGCACGAAGATGAATATGTGCAATTCAACCTGGTAATAACTGATATAATCATATTCATAGAAAATTCAATTTTTCTATGAGTTCATCCTTAACTAAACGAAAAAAATTGGAGTCGTCAAGATTGAAAGTATTTGCAGATGACAATGTGTGGTTGGAATTGTGAGATTTGGATGTGAAAGAGTAGAAAACATTATGGGAAAAGGAGAAAATGCTGGTTACGAGCATTTTCTCCTTTCCCAACAATGCTTTCAAAGATTTTTTTCTCACGGTTGTTAAAACTCGGAATTGTGTGTTAAAGGGTCAACGATCTATGATTTGGACAGTACGGTCATTCCTATCTATAAAAGCCACTGTGACTTATGGTAACAGACAAACGTGGTCTTAAGAGCATAACATTAACAGTCTTTGCAGTCATGTTTCGCAATCGTTGTCTTTTTGTTCGCACGTGGCCCTTAACACAAGTTTTACAGTAATTGATATTCTTTACAGGTAGAATGGATGCTGCTACACGCACATTTATTCAAGCCCTAGTGCCTGACTTGGCGCAACCATCTACGGATCTGAATGATTACTTGAACCAGGTGACTTGTCTGCCACCTGATCCCCTCCTGGACATAAAATTTCGACTTTGCAAAAGATGCAAATCATTATGGAGGCCATGATGTTTTTCAGCTTTTTGCAACAAATCGTTACCACTTCTTTGCAGTGACCAGTGAAACACCCGAGAGTTTCTTGTATTTGTGCTGCCAGCTTGAGTTTAACACAACTCGAGAGCATATTCTATCGCCAAAGAACAGACTGTTCGTATTTTGGCTTTATTGTTACCCAACACGTCACATGATCTCAACCATATTTTGCATATGTACAACAGCTGTACGAGAAGAAATACGTACAATGATTCCGTTGGTTCACAGACAGTTGAAGGGGTCAATACATTGGCCCTCTGAACAGAAATGGAGAGGTATGTCAGGCAGTTGGCTTAAACTGCCACACGCTATGGACCCATCGACGGTACCTCCAATGAAATGAATGAATATATTGACCATGCAACGAGCCATAAAAACATTTTTACTCTGGTCACAGACAGTACCATGCTATACATACACAAATTGTCTTGGATAGTAATGGAATTATCATGTATATAGATAGTAGTTTTCCAAGGTACCTCAACGACGCACAATAATTCGCTATGATGGAGCAGATAGGTACACAGTTCTTGCGTTTCCGCCTGAATGTCGTTTGCTTGGTGGTAAGATTTATCCCAACTGGTACCCAGTAATTACCCCATAAACGACAGCCCTAGTAGCCAGACGTAGAGGGCAGAACATGAGATGTGTAAAAGTTAATAAGTACCTAAGTACTAAAACAAGCATTGTAGTAGAGCACGCCACAGCAGAAATGTAAACCTACAAAGCTAAAAGTGCAATTGGGCGCCACCAAAGACATTTATTGCCGTTGGTTGTTGTTATCTGTGCAGAACTAGTTTGGTGCAGAAAAGAGTTAAGCCTAATATTGTAGTAAGAGGGCAGCATTGCTCTACATTGAACTTGGTTGAGATAAAGGTATAGTAACCTTTACCACAAGGCAAATTTTTAGACTTGTCCAAACTAAAACCGTATGCAGACGCCAAAATAAATGTGGCTAAAATTGCGAAAGTTCTCACTGGTAGGATAGAAAACATTGGGGGAAAAAGGAGAAAAAGCTGGTTACCACCATTTTCTCAATTTCCCACAATGTTTTCAAAAGTCTCTTTTCTCAAGGTCGTAAAAAGTCGGCATTGTGTGGTAAAGGGTTAATAATAGGCTTATTCTTTTTAAGCACACTTACTTAACTATCAACTCCCTGCTTAACCCTTTATGCGCCATAGGTGAAAACAGAGACTTTGGGGGTCGGCAAAGATCAAGATCATAAAGCATGAAACATGCAGTTTGATCTTCGATATATATCGTCCGCTTCTTTGGTCAAACCAATAATATAAGAAACTTTCTGACTGGATTGTTTTTTCTCAGTCATCCAAAGAGATCGAGGTTATCTATTTGGCGCTGAAAGAGTTAAAGATGCCCGTCTACAGCCGGTGAGCAAAAACGCTGTTAAATTTCAAACAATTTAGAATGGTACAGAAATCAGTCCTTTGTGTAAACATGGATAAATTACTGACATATATGGTGTACTTAAAAAAAAGAAACACAGAGATTTGTATTAGAAACCGAACATTGGTCAGAAGAAAACTGGCTGACGATCGAAGCTGTAAACAATGGCGGTGCGTCACGGAAATTTATCGTTGGTTTCCGCCTAGAGTCGGATACGGTGTAATTTGCATATATAGGCCGCGACCTCCGTCTGAAAATCGAGGCTGCAACAGAGAAGCCTCCATTTTCCTTCGTTTACCTCATTAGACACAGGGCGAAGGTCAAATATAGTCACGTGACAGAATGTATGATCATCATACGAATCTACCAGAGTGTATAACGGACATATCGAAATCTTCGATTCAAAAACCGGAAACGACGAGTCTGTTTACATGGAAGGCCGCAGCTCAGCGAAATGCATTTTCTATCGACCGTAATCTAAGCAACCTTGCAACCGTGAGGAGCAATATTTGGCATGAAGATATGAGAATGACTATACTTTGATAAAATAAAGACAAAATGAGTTAAAACTGGCTGAAATAGAGTATCAGGGCCTCTTTAACTATCACCACTGTGGTTCTTATGCGAAAATGGCACATATAGAACAGTTTGAGATCTCCTCTGTAAAACAACCGGCCAAGTCCGTCATCCAATGTCCACTGTCTTACTTCACTTAATGTCTTTTACCATGGTGCTGTCTATATATTTATGACTGAAATGATTGATACTGTTTTTGCTCTAAATATTCACATACATTTACATTTGATAAACAATAATATAATTTAATAACGAATAAAAAGAAACAAGTCACAACAAACTTTTGTTCAGTTATAAAAATATTTGACCACAAGTGGTTTAAAAATGATCTTAGGACAGACTGTCCATTATGTCTCAAAAAGTCTCACTTCTTGAAACCCCAAATCTCCCCTTCTGAAACTACAAAAAAAAACTTAGGTGATCGAAAACTTGGGAAGCAAGAATTTGGTATGATAACATATCCATCGTACGGAATACGTACATAATTATTTGTGATTTAATTAACCAAACGCCAGACGATAGATCGCTCCTCCCACTGATGTCACGTGGTACGCAAATCAAGATTTCGGGACAAACAACCTAGACACTAGGGCTTAGCTAGGAGATATATGAAACTTACCGGGAGATTTTTCTACCATAAAATAATTATTCTAGATAACATAAGCATGAGACCAATTCAAGAAAAGGCACTTACGTCTTTTGCATTAGGTTTATTGAAGTTATAGAGTGTGAAAATTGAAATAGAGCTTAGTTCATTTAGAAGTCAGTTGAAAAACGCAGTCTTTACAACTCTTACACTTCATACTGTAAAACATTAAACTCGTACTCCCTAAATCGTTGATCTGCTAATACAATTCATCTGTTATTTGGACAAAAATAAGTTTTTTTTTTTTAAAGTTCAAAACTCCTTTACACAGATTTTTCATTATTTAGTCCGCAACATGTTCCTCATTAATTTAACCAGAATCGCAAGCTTTAAACTTACCAAGCGATATATACATGTATTTAGCAGTGTAAAATGATTTCCCGATGTTTGATTTGAAATTGGAAGATCTAGACAAAAACAAATAATAGGTAACCGATCTTTTTTTTTTAGTTCGAGAGAAAAAACCCGAGGAGAATAATAAAAGGAATAAGAACATGAGCATACTTCTATACATTCGCCTCTGTATAATATTCTCTAAGAGTAACAGAAAAAGATATTAAGTTGACTTACACATTGAACATGTATAATCCAAATTCCAATCACTAATAATCAAAGACGGTCACGAGAGTCAGACTAATTATATGACACGTTCTTGTAACTTTACAAGTAGGACAGTACCGAACGTCTGTGGCGTGGCATACCGATATCAAAGAAATACTGCATAAACCCTTGCTCCACTTTTTGCGTAAAAGTTGGCAACATGTGCAACAGATCTTGTCCTTAAAGGAAGACAGCTTGATTGGTTTCCCTTTTATTTTCGATAAATAAATAATAGTTTAATGGAGATTAAATAAAAGATTGTAAACAGAGGGGGAGAGATGGTATTACACAGGGTGGCATATCGTCTTACACGGCCTTTAAGTTTACATTGATAGAAAGGTTAAGATACAGAGACCAATGAGAACAACGTTTTCAATGTTTTACTAATGCAGGAAGACGGCATTTGTTTTTTATTTAAACAAACGTCTAAAATGTGCCTACATAGCATTTTTAGTTATTATTTCCAAGACGACTATAGAAATAGGAACAATATTTTCGAGAAAATCAATTATATTGACGTGTTGTTTTTTTCAATTAACATTCCTTTGAAGGATTATCTGAGTGAAAAATCCACAAAACAGATATAAAGAGCATTCTACATAGCAAATTAACTTGATTTGGGAAGAAATTGAATTAAAAGGTATATAGAGTCTACTCAAACTCAAATAGAAAATAAGATAAAGGAAAAAAAAAAAAAAAAAAATAAATGAACTGGATAAAATCCAATCAGCAGTCTAAAATATGACCTACGAGTATATATGTAGATCTATTTTTTTAAATAAAGAAACAAACGGGTATTTATAGCTAAGATTGTCATTTTGGATAATTTATTACAATATAAAAGCATGTTTACAAACATTATTCTTTAATTTTTTTTTTAAGTTGTCATCTGCGTCAATAGTGGATCTAAGGATTAATGATGGATATCAATTTTAATGTAATTAATCAGATTCAGATTTTTAAATCATATCTACTATATATTCATATATACTTCCAACTCCTAATGATGAAGAATGTCTAGGTTTGATAACGGCGAGACGGCTTCCGCTCTGAATGGGAAAAATGCTGACCGCTGATTGGCTTATTGGTTTTTGATTGACAGCTCTGGCGTTTGGTCAATTGGTCAAATATTACACCATAATATTCACCCATTATTCATAACAAAAGGGTCATAATGGCCCTGTATGGCTCTACTAGTTAATAAGTACAAACCATTTATACCGAACATTACAATTCTAGGCCAAATGGTTTCGAACAAGAAGACTACTTCTAAGCCCATGTGAAATTTGTGAGCCCAGGGCAAAACTTGGTAGAGGTCCATTAGATAAATATACATGCAAGATATGATGGCTCTAGGTCTTATGGTTAGGTAAAGGCGATTTTAAAAGTTTTCACTGTGAAGGCCGAAGTTAAACTTGTGACTGCAAGATCAGGGCCATTTTTTACTTAAGGGCTATAATTTGAACAATCTTGGTAGAGGTCCAATAGATAAATATACGTGCAAAGTTTGGTGGCCCCTAGTCTTATGGTTAAGAACGAGAAGATTTCAAATAAAAAGTTTTCACTTTGAAGACCCATGCAAAACTTGTGACTGCCAGGGCGGGGCTAAATTTGACACCAGGGCTATAACGATTTTTGACTTTTCAAAGCCTGCATAGAACTTTGAACCCCGGGTGGGGCCAATTTTGACCCAAGGGCTACAACTTGAAATAAAACCTGATAGAGGCCCAATAGATGAAGCTACATGCCAAATTTGGTAGCTCTGGGCCTTACGGTTTCGGTCTAGAAGATTTTCAATATTTTTCAGTGTTGTTGCCATGGCAACCACAGTTTTTAAAGGAATCAAATTCTTTTACGAATCTCCGAAGAGGGTCATGGCAGGATCATTTCTGTGAAGTTTGGTCAAAATTGGATGGGCAGTTTCAGAGAAGAAAATATTTTAAATAAAAGTTAACGCGCTTACGCACGCACGCACAGACGCACGACGTACACAGAGCCATGTCATAGGCTCGTTCGTCTTCGGCCAGTGGAGCTAAAAGGGAAGTTATCACAAACTTAAGCAGTATTTGTTGTATTTTGTTTATTGTTTTTCATTAAAATGGCCAAAAATTGGTAAAAATGGTTAAATACTGCAATTTTCTGTTGTTCAAAGTTGCAGGTATGAATTAAAGGAATATATAGAGTTTATTTCATCAGCTTGTGGTTAATATGGGGAAATATTTGCCGAAAAAGGGAAAGGTATGCGAAAATAACGAGTGCCGTAAGGCACGAGTTATTTTCGCGGACCTTTCCCTTTTGTGGTTAATATTTCCCCATATTAACCACAAGCTGATGAAATAAATTATATATTTCCTCTGATTATTTTGTCAACGAATGCCACTTTTAAAACTTAAAAACTTAAAAAACTTAAAAAAGTAGTTCCAGATTTTCGGCAGGAGGAAAATATTCACTGTGACGGGGAAATAATTACCCCAGCTTAAATTACGACATTTCTTTACCCATAACATTTCTGAAAATAGACACATGGAATATAATATTATGTTTTATTTCATGTTTTCTGGTTGTTTATCGAGAAATAACGGTGGAATATTTTTCAATATTTCATGGTAATGACCAATGAAAAATACCGATTTTATTTTCTTACCCTTCAATTGAAGGCGGAAACAGTTGTTCCCACGCACTAGACTTTAACTAGGTAAAATGCGCGTGCCACTCAACCAGATGGAAATATGACGTAATTTACCCTACACTTCCCGCGCTTTACGTAATAATATAAAGTATTGTTATGCGAAGGGGGCACGCCACGGGGGTTTACGGAAAAGAACTGTACTGGATTTTAATGTAAGTTTCCCCCCCCCTCCCCCCCAAAAAAGGGGGGGGTTAGAGATCGAAATTTATTTCATCTCGTGAACATCATCGGTAATTTTTTCACTCATGAAACAAATATCCTCTTTTTACTAATTTTCTTGGTGCATGTGTTTGCTTCTTGCTGCCTAAGAAAGTTTTGGCATCTCGCTCAACCTTAGGTTTCACCCGATATCAAATTTTCTCACGTTGGTCAAAGCAAATACTAGCATCAAGAAAGTTACTTTTGCATAGTATTCCGTATTCATGTACATGTATTTGAATTTTTACCTGTGGTCGTCAGTTCTCACACTTCCTTTGATAAAGGTTAGAAACTTATCTAAGAAGTTAAAGCACACATTTGGTTTCCATAGCTTGGGTACATCCTGAAATTTTGAATAACATCAACCTTTTACCAGATTAAAAACATAATGTGGACGAAATAATAAGACATATTTTTGAAAGGGAAGAAAACATGTACAAAAAGAAGTAATTGCTGGTAACTATCATTTTCATCTTTTCTTGCGTTTCCTCCCCTTCAAAATCCAATGCATTATTGGAGATTAGTCTAAATTTATGAGCTGAAGTCGATAATTTTGTAGACAAGTTTAAATTTTGTGAACAAATATAAAGATGTTGTTAATTAGTGTAAAACTTTGTGTATAAGTTGTAAAGTTTGTGAATTCATATAAAATTTTGTGTGTAAGTCTGAACTTTTAAGGAAAAGTCAACAATTTTGTGGACAAATCTAAAATTTTGTTGATTAGTCAAAAATTTTCCTGGTAAAGAGTCAACAAATGATCTCTTGTAGATGACTTGTTTCATCAAGCCGACAACCAACTACAAGAAATTTCTCCCTTTGCTACAATGTATCGGCATGTGTTCATGAATCAAACTGAGGTCATATTGGTAATTACATTTTTATATGGATGATTTCAAAGTCATTTGCTGCAGATTTGATTCATTATTTCAGGAAGTAAGAGGCCATGAGATACATGTATTAGGTAGAAAATGGAAAATAAGTAGAAATGTTTACACGGCTAAGGCTGGTTAACCCTTTATCAAATTATGTTTTTTTTTTCAACAAACCTGAGTAAAAATGCTTTTGATAACATCATAAGAAAAAGAGAAAATGCTGATAACAAGCGTTTTTTCCTTTTCCCTCAATGGTATCAATCCTATCAAAGACATATCCCAACATCTGAGCTCTATCTAGTTTGTAAATCTGTCAATGCTTTCAACTTGGACCTGTCTTAGTTACTGTCCCTTACACATTCAACTCTTCATTAACCGACGAAGAAAATATTGTTTTCAAATGTATTCTTCCTCAGGGTCGTTAAAATATAGGAAAGTCAGAAAACATAGGATGGATTTCTACCTTAATTAAGTCTGGAATCTGCTTTGTTTGTAATTTCTCCAGCTTTGTGACAACAAGGTCATCATTTCTATATCCACACACAATTTCTGGGATTCCAACCAAAGAGCTCTGGGCCCACCATTTTATGTACTTATACCTGTCCAATATAGAAAATTCAACGCACCTTTTAAACTATCACAGGCCAAGTAATACCCAACCCAAAACCCCCACTGGTTATTAGAGGGCTTCAACTGTAATTTCAGCCAAATTTGTTGAAAACGATATGAGGAGATGAGGAAAACTTTTGTAGTCTAGTAAAGACTTAACTCTTTATCAAATAATCCTGGGGTTTTAACGCCCCTAAGGAATAAGACTTTGAAAGTTTGTGGGAAAAGGAGAAAATGCTTGTAACCAGCATTTTCTCCTTTTTCCACAATGTTTTCAAAGTTGTCCACTGCAAATTTGTTTCTCGGGATAGATTTGTTTCTTGGGATATTGAGATCAATCAAGTCTGCATCATCAGCGAGTAGGTACGAGAGGGCTACTGGCCCTAAAGCGCTCACCTAGAGTAAAGCCATCTACATGTAGGATTGAAGATGTTGAAGGGATCAATCCTGGTTGTGATGTATGTAAAACACATACGGGTTTTCACCGTTTTCATGTGCATCGGACTGAAATTGTGGCCTCAAGAGTAGACAGAAGGTTTCTTTTTCTTAAGATATGTCCTAGTGACCTACTTTAGGAACCAACGTGACCCATTTCAAACTTGTCCTAGATATTATCAAAACAAACATTCTGACTTATCCTCACAATTATTCAACTTAAAATGTTGCCTCTAGAATTAACACAATATTTTTCCAAGATTTGTCCCCTGTAACCTTCTTTTTGATTGAAAAGAACCCAAATTCAATCTTATCCTGGATATTATTAAGACAAACATTCTGACTATCTTACATGAATGTAATACCCAAAATGTGGCCTCTAGAGGGCACAAAATGGCTTTTTATGTGTGTGTGTGTGTGTGTGTGTATATATATATATATATGATGAACGTAAGCGAAACCGGTTGGCACGTTGAAAATACTATTTGTAGTGTCATTTCTCATATATATATATATATATATATATATATATATATATATATATATATATATATATATATATATATGTGTGTGTGTGTGTGTGTGTGTGTGTGTGTGTGTGTGTGTGTGTGTGTGTGTGTGTGTGTGTGTGTGTGTGTGTGTTGCGTGTGTGTGTGTGTGTATATAAGATTTGTCCTAGTAACCTACTTTCTGACCCTTAAATGACCAAATTTCAAACTTCTTTGAGATACTATCAAGACAAACATTCTGACCAACTTTCATGCATAAACGACTGGAGACATGGCCTCTAGAGAGCACACAATGTTTTTTCCATTGACCTACTTGTGACCTGACATAACCCAATTCCAAACTTGACTGAGATACTATCAAGGCAAACAGCCTGACCAACTTCCATGAGTACTGGACGAGGAATTTGGTTTCAAGAGTGTACACAACGTTTTTCCAAGATTTGTCCCACTGAATTTTTTTGATCCTGCATAACCAAATTTTGAATAATCGAAGATATTATCAAAACAAATATTCTGATCAATTTCCATGAGTATATGACAGCAAATGTGGCTTCTACAGTGCACACAAGGCTTTTCTAAGATTTGTCCAACTAATCTATTTTATGACTGGATGTGACCATGTTTCATATTTGTCAGAGATATCATCAAGAACAAGAGGACAATGATGGCCTTCTATCACTCCACTGGCTAATAAATACAAACCCTACAAGCCAAATGTTACATTTCTTGGCCAAATTTGAACAAATTTTGAACAAACTCAGAAGTGAACCACTACATGAAGTTATATGCCAAATTTGGAAGGCCTAGGAGTTATGGTTCTTAGCAAGAAGATTTTGTGAATGTTTACTCTATAAGCACTGAGCCAATTTTGGAAGAGGCCACTAGATGATAACACAAAATGTTACATCCATAACTGACATCACAGTCAGAAACAAGAAGATTTTTTAAAGTTTGCACTATAAAAGCTAATGTAAAACTTGTCACTTATGGGGCGGGGTCAATTAAGACTCTAGGGCTATAAAAATGGGCAATCTTGGTAGATGCCCACTACATAAAACATGATGGCCCTGTGTTGCTCCACAGGCTAAAAAGTAAAAACCCTACACACCATACATTACAACTCCTGGCCAATTGGTTTCTAACTAGAAGACATACAAAATTTTCTCTATAAAATGCCATGAGAAAATTATGACCTCAGGGCAAGGCCATTTTTTACCACGGAGCTATAATTACTTAAATCCTGGTAGAGGTCTACAAGATAAAGCCCATAACAAATAATACAGGTTTTGAATGTATGGTTATAAACAAGAAGATTGTCAAAGTTTCCTCAATAAAAGGACCTGCAAAACATGAGACCCCTGAGAGAGAACCAATTTTGATCCCAGGGCTAAATTTTGAACAAATTCAGAATTGAACCATAACATGAAGCCATGTGCCAAGTTTGGTAGCCCTAGAATTTATGATTTGGAGCAAGAAGATTTTTGGAATTTTTACTATATAAGCACTGTCCCATGGGGTAGGGCCAATTTTGGAAGAAGCCTACTAGATTATAACACTCATAAAATACTACATCTATTACTCACGATCAGAAACAAGGAGATTTTTTAAGTTTTCACTGTAAAAGCTAATGTAAAACTTGTGACTTGTGGGGCGAGGCCACTTCAGACCCACGGGCTGTTATTTGAATAATCCTGGTAGAGATCCATGAGATAACTACCAACATGCAAAATTTGGTAGCCCTAGGTCTTCTGGTTAGTAACGAGAAGATTTCTAAAGTTTTCACTATATAAGCCTATGTAAAACATGTGACTCCTAGGGCCAGGCCAAGTTTGACACCAGGACTTTAATTTGGGCCCTCTTGGTAGAAGCCTACTAGATAAAGCAACGTGCAAAATTTGGTAGCCCTAGGCCTTATGGGCTAGGTACGAGATGATTTTTAAAGTTTTCCCTGTAAAAGCCTATATAAAACCTGTGACCCCTGGCCGGAGCCAAATTTGACCCCGGGGCTAAAATTTTGGAGGCCAATAGATAAAGCTACATGCAAAATTTGGTCTTATAGCTAGGTACAGGGAAATTTCTAAAGTTTTTACTTTATAAGCGTAAAACTTGGGACCTCCAGGGCGGGGCCAATTATAATCCTTTGGCTATGATTTGATGAAACTTGGTAGAGGTCTATTAGATGAAGCTACATGCCAAATTCGGTAGCCCCGGGCCTTTATGGTTTCAGACCAGAAGATTTTCAAAGGTTTTCATTTTTTTTCAGATTTGTTGCCATGGCAACCATAGGTTTTGAATGAATCAAATCCTTTCAAGAAATTCTGAAGAGAACCATAGTAGGATCATTTCTGTGAATATTCATCAATATTGGACGGGTAGTTTCAGAGAAGATGATGTGTGAAATAAAAGTTAACCCACGCACGGACAGACGGACACACACACTCGCATGGACGGACGCATGACGGACACCGGGCCATGACATAAGCCCGCTGGCCGAAGGCCAGCGGAGTTAAGTGGATACAAAGCCCAGGGCCTTTTGCTTTCGGACAAGAAGTTTTTAAAAACAAATATCAATATTTTTCAGTTTTTGTTGCCACGGCAACCAGACTTTTCACTGGAATCAAATTCTTTCAAGAAGAGGACCATGGCAGGATCATTTCTGTGAAGTTTGGTCAAAATTGAAAGGGAAGTTTCAGAGAAGCTGATGTTTGAAATAAAAGTTAATGCACACACACACTGATACACGGACGGACGCAAAAAAGGGCACAGTGCTATGACATAAGCTCGCTGGCCTTCAGTCAGTGGAGCTAAAAATCATTCTGATCCTTTCCATGAGAATCAGACAGAAAATGTGGCCTCTGGAGAGTATACAACATATTTTTTACCTATCCAAGATATCATTAAGACAAACATTCTGACAAATTTTCATGAGTATTAGACTGAAAATATGGCCTCTAGAGTCCACACAAGGTTTTTCTAAGATTTGACCCAGTGACCTACTTCTTCACCTAATCTGATGATCTATTTCAAATTTGTCCGAATTATTTTCAAAACAAACATTCCGACCTATTTCTCAAGAATCATCTAATCTGCAAAGGAACACAGTTTTTGTTTTAATCAAATGGTTTAGCCATTTAGAAAAATGTCTTACTTTCAAACTATAGAAGTTACTAAAGAATGCTGTTTAGAATGGATGGTAAATTTGTATGGGGATATATCAAACTGTAATGGAACTCAGTTTCATGATTGACTTAGCCTTACGGCCATGAATGCTTTTTACAATGGTTTGTGAAAAATGGGCCCAAAAGTAAATTACTTTTTCAAGTTCACTGATTGTCTTGGATGAGTTACTTCCCTTGTTGTTTTCATCTCTACGTAGTAAGGGTGTGCTCTTGGTTTCTCGCATACAGCATCCACCTCCCCTGCAAATACTATAAATATCGAAAAAATTACTCCTAAACTCTTTACCAAGTTTTCCCGAGTTTTAATGCCCCTTAGGAAAAAAGCTGTTGAAAACATAGTGGGAAAAGAAGAAAATGCTGGTAACCAGTATTTTCTCCATTTCTCACAGTGACTTCTGATCTTTCAAAGAAAAAAATGTCTTCTACAAATATTTTGGATTTGAAACAGTCTAACTATTTGTTCTTGGTAAAGAGTTAACTCTATTACAAACAACAAAATTTACGCAAATTCAACTTGAATGCATTTGCAGACAAATTAAATGTGGGTATGATACATGTAAATATAAATATGGTAAATTTTGTCTTTGAAAGGGCAAAACAAATTGTGGGAAAAGGACGAAATGCTGGTCACCAACATTTTCTCCTATTTTTACAATGTTTTTAAAAGCCTGTTTCTTAGATATATTTAAAACTTGGGATTATTTGACAAGAGTTTAAAGGACTCTTTACAATACAACAAAGTCATGTTAGTTTCTTACACATTTCTGAGATATGATTTTGTGATGTCAAAAAAGTACTTTATGGTGTCATTTGTTAAAGCATTGTATTCCTGCCTATTATTCCCAAAACATGTCAGACACAAATTTTCTCATCAAATCAATAATTATAGTACAGGCACGGCACGGCTAGAGTTTGTTTAACTCTTAGATTTACACACCTTTGGAGCTATTTTTATCCTTTTAAAGCAGTGAGTTTTTCTTACCTATGAATATGTAGGACTACACTAGCATAACAGACTTCATTTTTACACAGATATATATATGTATTGCAATACAGTTATGTGATTCAAAGAAACAAGCAGACCATTGGCCTTAGAGCACTGATCTGAGTAAAGCGGTTTGGATTCAGAAAGTTGTAAACTGAACATGCGGCTTCTACAAGACAAGGTTGTTTCAAGATTGTTGCACTGACCTACTTTTTGACCGCATTTGACGTACTGTCCAACTTGTCTGAGATGACCAACTTTAATCAGTATTGGACTGATAACATTTCATGTGTATTGCAATAGAAATGCGACCTGCAGGATACGTACAAGGACTTTCTGAGAATGGTCCCAAAAATCTACATTTTGACCCTATTAGACCCATTTTCACAGTTATCCGAGAAACCATAAGGACAAAAATTCTAACCATCTTGCATGAGTATTAGACTGAAAATATGGCTTCTAGCTTTCACACAAGGTTGTTGGGGTTTTGTTCGAACGACCCACTTTTTGATCCAACTTTACCCATTTTTGAACTTTTTTTTTTAAAGATTTGTCTCAGTGACCTACTTTTCAAATTGACATGACCCATTTTCAAACTTTTCCAAGATATCATCAAGACAAACATTCTGTCCAACTTTCATAAGTAATGGACTGAAAGTGTGACCTTCAGAGAGCACACAATGTTTTTCAAAGATCTGTCCCAGTGATCTAATTTTTGATCTGACCTGACCTATTTTCAAATACATCCGAGCTATTATCAAGACAAGCATTCTGTCTTTCATGAATATTAAACTGAAAATGTGACCTCTACAGTGCACACAATGTTTTCAAAGATCTGTCCCAGTGACCTACCTTTTGACCTGACATGATCTAATTTCAAACACATCCGAGAAATCATTCATTCAATCATTCTGACCAACTTTCATGAAAATTAGACTGGTAATATGGCCTCTGACTTGCACATAAGGTTTTCCTACGAATTTGTTTCGGTGACCTGTTTGACCAAACAAGACCGACTTTACAAACGTGTCCGAGAAACCATCAACACAAAGATTCTGGTCAATTTTCACGAGTATTGGGCAAAAATTGTGGCCTCAGTAGTACACATAAGATAATTGTTGACGCCGGCAAGGCATACAGTAGAATCAGAAAAACTCGCCTTCAGCACTTGAAATGGTCAGCTGAGCCAAAATAAATTTTGCACTTACTGACTTTTGAGATAAAATTTTATTTCATGCTTTTCGGTAGTTTAACGAGAAATAGCGCAATTCTCGCGCTTTACGTAATATTGTAATGCCTTGTCATGCGCAGAGAGTACGCCGCGGGAAATTACCGAAAACAACTGTGTTGGATTTTCATGAAAATCCAAACAAGAAAGGGGTTAGAAGCATACAATGAATAGAATATTTCTTTTTCTCGGTGAAAGATCAAAGGTTATTTCATCTCGTTAACATCATCGGTAACATTTTCACTCGTGGCTGTGCCACTCATGAAAATATTACTGATGATGTTCACTCGATGAAATAACTTTTGATCTTTCACCGAAAAAAAAAATATCCCCTATGTATTAAACTCATCTAGAAAAAATTATAAAGCTCTCCAAAGGTCTGTTTAATAACATTTTTCTAGACTCAGTTTTATCACAGAAACCATCTTATACAGTTTGTAAGATATGCTACATATCTCAAAGAATTAGATATTCATCTTGCAATCAAATGTATGGTTATGGTTGAATATAAGATCGTTTGTGAATACCTCCCTTACCTAATGAATGTTGTTTCAGCTTTGATTGTACCACTGTGCAAAAACTCTCTATGTTGTTGTAGTTTGAATCTGTGTTAGGTTTACCATCTGGAGTATCTATGTGATTTAAAACAGAGGCACTGTATGGTGATGCTAGTGCTCAGCTGCATTTGCATTTTCAGTGGAAATTCACAATTAAGAAAGGACCATAACTGCGTCAAAAATATTTTTTCCCCGTAGATACCTAATGACTAGCCAGAGGTTGAAGTAAATATATGTATCTTCAGTGATGATATAGATATCAGAGAGCGTCAAAGTTTTCGCAGGACAATGACACAGAGAAGGACCAACCTATGACAATACCTCAACATTGTCTTCAAAAACAGCCAAACTAAAATGAGTATTTTTCTCAACAACTGATTTTCATGATGTTTATACATGCAGCACAATTCATCTTGATAAACAGTTACAGCAAAATATGAAATCTTTACCAGATGACAAAGTATAAGCTTGTCATAAGATATGGTCAATGATGGGATTCTTCTACTAAAGGAAGAGAATATTTTTTTTATACCAGCTTTTTTTCTTTTTCCTATGTTTTTTTAAGACTCTGTCTCCCTCAGGATTGTTAAACACTGAATAGTTCTGTATGGTTTAAATTGTTAATGCTCAAAGGCAACTGTTAATGATTAATGTACAATCAAGTCAAATAAATGTTTTACACGGGTGGTAATCAGGGGAACTAGGTCCAAAAGGAGTCAATAAATTTTTTTGCCCTCAACACATCCGGAAACTTGCGAGCTAGACTCTTAGACAGAAAAAGAGTAAACATACGTATGACTGAAAGAATTTTATCAATATATATTTTTTATTAGCAACCTATGGAAAAATCTGGCAGTGCTGTTGTGTGTGGACCTAGTTTTTGACCTATCATGACCAGTTTTCAAACTTGCCCGAGATAGCATCAAGACAAACATTCTGACCAAGTTTCATGAGTATTGTACTGAAAATGTGGCCTCTAGAGCATACTCAAGGTTTTCCAAAGATTTGACCTGGTGACCTAGTTTTTGACCCGATGTGACCCATTTTCAAAAGCATTACAGAAATTGTCAAGTATTGTAATGAAAATGTAGCCTTTTGAGCGTACACAAGGTTTATTGAAGATTTGACCTAGTGACTAGATTTCGACCCAACATGACCCGTTTTCGAACTCGTTTGAGATATCATCAAGACAAACATTATGACAAAGTTTCATGAGTATCAGACTGAAAATGTGACTGAAAGAGCGTACACAAGGTAAAAGTTGAAGATGGACGACACACCACTGACGGACACAGCATGATCACAAAAGCTCACCTTAAGCACTTTGTGCTCAGATGAACTAAAACTGCTGGCTGAGCTGAGGTCCTTGACAGGGAGATAGTGCCTTCGTCCTTATTTTACTGTCTTGTAAAATCATCTGGATGTTAAGAGTCTATTCAATCCTAGCGTTTGGGTTAGGTTCTCTCTTACACCTGTTGCCTTTTGTTGGTCACGTCTTGTAATAGTCGGATGCACGGGTACCTAGCTGGTCAACTCGCAAAATTATGTACGAGTTGACTACAGTACGAGTTTTTAAACGTATATGTTGACCAGCTACTCGCGCATCCAACGGTTAAACATGACCAACAAAAAGCAACAGGAGGATGAGAGAACCTACCTCAAACACTGGAATTGATTCGATTCAAATACCCTGATGATTTAACATAACGGTAAAAATGGACCATACCACTTTCTCCTTGTTTAGGGCACCAATTTCGACAATAATTTTGTCAATATTCTCTCGGAGCAATTTCTAAACCGATGAGGTTTTGCTTATTTATCCTTTTTCATGCTTGATTTTATCAGGGATGGTGCTTCAGGGGTACTGAAGGCCTTAGATTTGAAGGCAAATGAAAAAAAAAAAAAAAAAAAAAATGGTAGCCTCAAATCTCCTTGTTGAGAGCAATCGGTGGATTTTCAGTTTGGTGCTTTAAAGTTGTGGCAAAATTATATTCAAACCCTGCATATTTCTATGGCCAATCCTAGCGGAGAATAAAGTTAAATGATATCTCCACATGATAGCATTACCGAATTTCCCCATAGATCGTTAATAAAGAAATTAATATTGGAAAAATTCTTCCAGGCATTTCTTTGTTTACTGTTTTTCTGTCAAAGGCTCTTGCTCACGTGTTCCCAGGTGTGTTGAGGGCACAAAAGTCCATTGACTCTTTTTGGAGCTAGTTTTTCTTCATTACCACCCGTGTTTTAGCTGGCATCAAAGTTATAAAATATTTCACAAACCCTCAACTTATAATTGTAACATAATTCCTTTGCTTTAGAGGTTTCTATATGAACATATATAGTTTTATGCTATGGATAACAAATAAATGAAAAGGACATTCTACGGTACATGTAGGTGTTACCTCATGCAAAATATACACTGGTCTTTCAATATGCTCATCCAGAATTCATTACTGTAGGGGAAAACCGGATAAATTCGGACGGTTTTTGCAGCACCGTCGTGGAGGCTTAATTGTGCGGTGTAGCGGTGAAACACAGACACAAGTCCAGTTTTACTCCGTCGGGCTATCATTTTACTTGCATTTCATCAGCAAAATGTCTAGTGGAATATGAGCCAAGATGTTGAGAAAGTGCGGTTTTTTTAGCCTACTGCAAAACGGGTTAATTGGGACGCGATAGAAAAAAATACTGACACAAAAGAGGAGAAATCCAGACAAGTAAATTATCGCAGGGTGAAATTCAGACATCTTGAACTTTTGTTAAGAAAAATTAAATCATCAGTTTGAGATTTTAGGAGATTAGAACGATCAATCTGCATTACATTCTTTCATAACAGTTGATCACTGACATCGAATGTATTGATAAGAATAACTGTTACTAAATCCACCTGTTTGTTTTTCCACGGATTTTCTTTAAACAACTTGTTATCAAAATTAGAATGAACCTTTAAAGGCTTTATTAACCCTCTTCCAGACAATGAGTTTAGTTAAATTTACGGCAAAAGTTTTTTTTTTTTTTAAAGGACTGATCAGAATAAACTTAAGCTGTCTGTTTATACCAATTAATACCTCGATTTCTGCCAGTCCGAAATTATACATCACCTGAAAAATAGTGGGGAAAATTCGGACGACTTAAACTTTTCCTTAATTTCACATTGTTTTCTGTCTAAAAGTACTTCAAATTGTTATAATCGTGTTGTTTATAAACTCATCTGTCCACAACTATCAGTTTTATAATTTTTTTCCTTTATATTATACCCTTTATTGGTTCGAGAATGGGGCCGGCGTGCATCCGCCCTGTTTTGAAGTCGGCCACCTATCGAAAAGAACGCGTGGGTGGATGACTTTAAGAAACTCAAATTATGTCACCATTTTGGTGACGTAGTTACTCCATGGAATTCATAAAAGAGGACAGAAACCAAATTTCAAAAAGGTCATGATTAAAGGAATCGGTACCGCTAATCGTCAAAAAACGTTGATTTTAGAAAACCGTCCAGATTTATGCGTTTGTCCGAATTTACCCGGTTTTCCCCTACTCAAGCATGTTAAATAACCTCATTACATTACCAGCAGTTAGATATTGTTCAAATTTCCATCCCCCACAACACATCTCGTCCTCTTTTTCCGTCTTGTTTTGCTCTCTTTGTCTTCTAGTCTCTGTGTCGAATTCACACAGATAGTAGGTACCCTTAAATAAGGTTACAGCCATAATCCAGTCGTCTCTGTTTTCATATGGTGTACACATTAATCTCGTCAGAAGTCCTCTCCAGCATACAAAATCTGTTTTCAGGCTCCTTAGAAGAAATTAAAATATTGTTTATAAGGTGCTGAATGCTGTTTTTAACATTATGTCTATGAATTCATGAATAAAGTCTTTTTAACTATTATTGCAAACATCACTCTTTCCATGATGCCAATGCTAAGCAGTGAGAAACGAACAATTTCTGTCACGTTCTTTCAACTTGGTACACACCTTTAGACACAAGAAATATGTATCATACATGATCCTTGAATAAAGCCATTTCTACCAAATCTGCACTTACACGGCCTTGCTGTAGAGCTTGCTTTTATAGCTACGTGATCAAGTGTTGGCTTATGGACAAGGAGATTGTGGTATTTGGGTACTTGAGGTACTCTGATTTAGATAGTTGTGTTAATACCCTCTGTACTTTGATTAAGAGGTTATTGTTGTTATTAAATGGTTTCCTTTTAGGCAGCCGTCGAATCTAAAACAGCTTTCTTTTAAATTGCCAATCTGATGGTTAAATCCTGGGTCTGGTGGACAGATACTACAAAAATTGGCGACGAGGATTTCTTTCAACCCTTTGGAGCAGGATGGCATCGAATTTCTACGATATACAACAATTACCAAGCTTCGATGTGACGGATTCGGCTGGGATTGCCACGAGGTGGAAAAGATGCATTCGAGCCTTTGAGCTGTATGCCGAAGGGAACGGTATCAAGAAGGCTGAACAGAAGCGTGCCTTACTTCTACATTCTGCTGGGATGTCTGTACAAGATATATTTTTTACATTACCTGCCGACCAAGACGATGATGAAGATGTTTATCAAATGACAAAGAGAATCTTAGATGAGTATTTCACGCCGTTATGTAATGTTCCATACGAGAGACATGTTTTCAGAAACCTCAAACAAGAAGAAGGGGAAACTATTGAACAATATATAACACGTCTTAGGATTAGGGCTGAAACATGCGAATTTGCCGGAACAGTCGAAGAGCAGATTCGAGACCAGGTCATCGACAAATGTATGTCAAGTTTGTTGAGACGTAAGCTTTTGGAAAAAGGTAGAAACTTGACATTAGAAGAATTAAGAGAAGTGGCCAGAGCATTTGAAGAAAGCGAATCGCAGGCTAAGGCTATTGAAAGAGACGGAATAGCTGTGAGTTCGAGGTAAACAAGTTGGCGCCTAAAGGAGAAAAACAGGCACATTTTATTGAATGTTACAGATGTGGACTGAAAGGCCATAAGTCGAATGACAAGAACTGTCCTGCTAGAGATAAAAAATGCAGAAAATGTAAGAAAGTGGGACACTTTGAGAGAAAATGTCGTACTAGGATGGGGAAAAAACAAAAAGAAAAAGGAAAACAGGTTCAACACGTGGATACTGTACCAAGTTTAGACCAAGAGTATGCATTTAGTTTGTATGAAACCAAAAGTAAATTGAAATCTGTGGTTATAAAGGTAGGAGGAGTTCCATTATCAGTTATAGTAGACTCTGGAGCAACTTGTAATATTGTAGACAAGAAGACATGGGGTTACTTGAAAAAGCAGAACATTATGTGTGTATCTGAACAAAAGAGTTTACCAATTTATGCCTATGGAGCAGACGATCAATTAAAGACACTTGGAACTTTTTCAGCTACTGTTGAATGGAATAGTTATTCTGATAAAACTGAATTCATTGTTCTTGATGGTAATGGTCAAAGTCTGTTAGGTAGAAATACGGCAGAATCCCTTAAATTACTACACATTGGATCTGTGAATGCTATTAAAACCAGTTTGTCTACAAAAGAACAAATATTAAGACAGTATCCAGAACTTACCACAGGGTTAGGAAAGCTGAAGGATTTTCAACTAAAGATTCCCATTGACCCACTGTTAAACCCGTTACTCAACCATTGAGACGTATTCCATATCACCTCCGTGATAGAGTTGAAGCCAAGTTAAATGAACTACAAGAGTTCGATATCATTGAACCAGTGAATGGTCCCTGTCCATGGGTATCTCCAATAGTGTGTATTCCAAAGGGGGATAATGATATTCGATTGTGTGTTGATATACGCCGTGCTAATGAAGCTGTGCAGAAAAACGACACCCTATTCCAACTATTGATGACGTGATGCAAGATTTCAATGGTAGTCGAGTGTTCAGTAAGCTAGACATTAAGTGGGCGTATCACCAAGTTGAATTAGAACCTGAATCGCGTAAAATAACTGTGTTTAACACACATAAAGGGTTGCTCCAATATAAACGTTTGATGTTTGGTATTTCATGCGCGCCCGAGATGTTCCAAAAAGTAATGCAACAAGTATTACAAAACTGTGAAGGATGCCACAATATTCTTGACGACATTATAGTCCATGGGAAAACCCAGAGTGAACATGACAAACGACTACATTGTGTACTACAAATTTTGAGAAAAATTAATGTCACTTTGAATGTTGATAAATGTCAATTCAATATGTCACAATTGAATTTTATGGGTCACACTTTATCAGCTGATGGTATTGAGCCAGCTAATGCTTCAGAAGTCAAAAGTTTTTTGGGTATTGTTAATTATTCAGCAAGATTCATTCCCAACATGGCAAGTGTTACAGCGCTTTTAAGAGAGCTCTTAAAGAAGAATGTTGATTTTGTTTGGGGACAAAGTCAAAATGATTCTTTTGAGAAGCTAAAAAAATTACTTGCAGAAGCTGGAGCACTATCTTATTTTGACAAGTCGGCTAAAACTCAAGTAATTGCAGATGCATCTCCTTATGGCTTAGGAGCAGTTTTGATTCAGTACAAAGATAATAAGCATAACATTATTAGCTATGCTAATCGCAGTCTGACTGACAGTGAGAAAGGTACTCTCAAACTGAGAAAGAGGCTTTAGCACTGGTATGGGCCTGTGAAAGATTCCACATGTACCTCTATGGTACACAGGAACCTTTTGAATTGGTCACAGACCATAAACCATTAGAGTTTATATATTCACCAAGGTCAAAGCCTAGTGCTAGAATTGAGAGATGGGTTCTTAGATTACAAAACTATAGGTATAAGGTAAAATACGTTAAAGGTTCTGAAAATCTTGCAGACCCGTTGTCAAGATAGCTGTCACAAGAGTCTCAGTGTGAAAATGACTCAGATTGCACCAAAGATGCTCAAGCATATGTGTATTTCATTGCAAAAGAAGCAACTCCTATTGCTAAAACAACTAGTCAGATAGAAAGAGCATCAGAGTATGATCACAAGTTACTCTCAGTCAGAAAACATTTATTGTCTGGTAAATGGCATGATTTGGAGTATAAAGAATATTTACCTGTTAGAAATGAACTGTGTATGCTTGGTAAATTAGTATTAAGAGGTACTAGAATAATTGTTCCTAGTTATTTAAGGGTAAAAATGTTGGAATTAGCTCATGAAGGACACCCAGGCATTGTAAGCATGAAACGCAGACTACGATCAAAAGTATGGTGGCCTGGCATGGACAAGAGTATAGAACAAAGTTGCAAAAGTTGTCATGGTTGTCAAATTGTTTCCCAACCGAGTAATGCAGAACCAATGGTTAGATCTGAGTTGCCCTCTGTAGCATGGGAACATGTTACAGCGGACCTTATGGATCCACTTCCATCATGTTATCATTGATTATTACTCCAGGTTCTTTGAGGTAGAGATAACAAAGTTGACCACTGCTAAAAAATTAGTGAATTTATTGTCAAAGGTATTTGTTATACATAGATTACCTGTTAGTATCAGAACAGATAATGCACCTCAGTTTAAAAGTTCAGTTTTTCAAGAATATTTGCAAGAAAATGGTATTCAGCATAGAACTAGCACACCATTTTGGCCTCAAGCTAATGGCGAGGTTGAGCGACAAAATAGAAGTCTGTTGAAACGCATTAGAATTTCATTTGCAGAGAAAAGGGATTGGAACGCAGATCTTTTAAACTAATTGTATATGTATCGCAGTACACCACACTCTGTGACAGGTTTGCCACCTGCAGAAATGTTATATGGTAGGAAAATGAGAACAAAAAATCCAGATTTACAAGATTTGAATGTTGATAATGTATGTGTTCGTGACAGAGATCATGAAAACAAGATGAAAGGAAAAGATTACAGTGACAAAAGGCGCAACGCCTCAGAAAATAGTGTGGAGAAAGGAAATTTAGTATTGTTAAGAAATGAAAAAGAGAACAAACTTTCCACTCAGTTCAAATCTACACCTGTTAAAGTGGTTGATAGGAAAGGTAATCAAGTTACAGTGCAAACTGATGATGGTGTTCAGTATGACCGAAATGTTACATTTGTAAAGAAGTATGTTCAACAAAAGGATGATGGTATGATACATCATCCTATTGTCGAAAATGCCAGTCAATCTAGTACCCAATATCAGAGCGATGAGTCTATGAGAAGATCAAGTAGGATAAGGAAAGCTCCAGATAGATATGGAGATTGTGTTATGAAGTATTAGGTTACAGGAAGCCTATCATTTTCAGAAAGCAAATTTGTAATTTACTGCTATTTGGAACTGATATGTTTCAAATGTGAGATGGTTATTTAGGGCTTTAATATGTACAGTGTTGTATTAGACAAAAGTATTGTCTTCTATATTTGTTGTAGAATCATAAGACATGATTTGATTTTACCTTAGGGAATGACTTCATGTATTCATACTGAATTTATGTGACAAAAGGAGAAATTGTTTAACTCCCTGGTTGAGTTAAAGTTTTAACTTGACAATTGAGTTAATACAACTTCATTTGCTTATTACTTGAAACGTAGTGATTTTGGCAGTATCAAATTTAAGTCATCCATATATTGAGCTAATTACTGTTTCAGTGAATGTCTAAAATTATCAATTTTTTTTATGGTAAGGAAAGGATGTGGTATTCGGGTACTTGAGGTACTCTTATTTAGATAGTTGTGTTAATACCCTCTGTACTTTGATTAAGAGGTTGTTGTTGTTATTAAATGGTTTCCGGTCAGGCAGTCGTCGAATCTAAAACAGCTTTCTTTTGAAATGTCAATCTGATGGTTAAATCCTGGGTCTGGTGGACAGACACTACAGAGGTAGTACCAGAATGAGAGTTCAAATCCCCCCATGGCTAAGTTATTTATCAGGTAAAAAACGGCATAATTATGACGCATACTGTGGGGCTGCATTAAGAATGCCTTCACAACTATATTGGTCGCTGAGAATTTGGGGAAAAATCTAACGTAGAGGGCGTATATGTGGGTCTAGTTTTAGCTGGCTTTTATACTGCCCTGCTAGAGAGCTACCTTTTGTAGAGAGATGGTCTAGAGTGGTAATGTTCGCATATGGACCAAAGGTTTTATGTTTTAATCTCTCCCCTGGGCAGGTTATCTATCAGCCCATTACATTTTATTATTAAATTATGTCTGTATTGCTTACTTTATTTAACCTGATCCTGACCTTTATGCTGAAAATATAATTGGGCATATAAATAGAACTCCGACTATTATTTGGGAAGATGTATTTACACACCGGAAGGTACTTATATACACAGGTAAGCAATTTAATTCACGCATACTGTATGATTTTTTTTTTTGTGACCAGTCTAAACATATGCCGAAGACAGCCTCCGTAACATGCCGAGAGTAAAAAATAGAATTTAATTTATGTAAATGATATTGATCTGGGACAGGTTAAATGAAGTAGGCAGTATATATAGTAAACCAATGCTTAACAGTGCATGCGAGGCATATCCGAAAAGTTCGTAGACACCTTCTTCCATACTAAGATTAAAGAGAATTAAAGGTTATATGAAACCTACCTCTAACTAATTATTGATGTATTAGGAGCAAAATTACAAACTTTAAAAGATATTCTCATATAAATAGTGAAACTGCATCAGTTTTTGTAAAGTGGTGTAAGTCTCGTTTAGCACATCATGACGTTACGAAGGCGATGTGGCGATATGATTCGCCACAGCCGTGAACAAGTTTCCAAGTCCCCCTGCCATCTGATCGTACAACGAATTTATTATACTGCAAAGTTTTACCATTCCAAGGTGTATTCAGCGAAATTTCCCGTTTTATGTTCTCACAAATTGCGTACGCTGACGGCACAGAATTACCACTGTTAGTGTCCCAATTCAATGAAAACTTGCGTTACTGAGAACTGACGTCACTGAAACCTTGGTAAAACGTGCAGTCTGGTGCATAAACTTGATGATGTCATTGTGATAGACATTCGACGTATTTTTATTTAAACATGGATTTAAAAAATTTCAAGGTAAGTAACTACGTATTTTAATGATTTGTTGGCAAAAGTGTACGTTTATCAATTGCCTCAAACGACCGTTAGGTTATCCTTTTAACGTTATAATGTATGAGTTTCGGCACTTCACAGTTTGCTTACCTGACGAAGCCGTCGTCGAAAGGATGGCTCGTTTTAACCCCGTGTATTTGTTTTAAATAGAATGACAACAAATGATAATACATGTAACTATATTCATTTATTTTCAAAAATAATCCATTCTTTCCGTTTTAATAACAACTATCAAGGGAAACTTGTAATAATATGGTGCAGGCTACTCAGTATATGTGTCTTGTGGGTGGCGCCAATTTGGATGTTGTGTTGAAAGTGTAGTCATGTATACGGGGCTCCCAAAAGGGAAAGTGCTTTTAGGTGGATTTTGCCAGTGTATATGACTGTATGTACGGGGCATACTATTCAATCAGATCACGAGAAATTTCTTTGCAGTATAATAAGATGAGTATGGCATCGACATTGTCAAAGCGCGGATACTCTTTCTCGAAATATTCGCCGTTGCGTTTCTCACATTTCCTCTGCCTATCAACCGATTTGTCAGACACATTTAAATACCAGTCTCTCTCAATTCTAGAAATTATATGTGATGCTGCTGATCTGAGTTCATTCAAATTTCTGAAGTTTCTACCTCTAAGTAGTGACTTTATGAAGGGGAACACTGCAAATTCCATTGGTGGCGGAGAGCTTTTATCTTTCCATGGATACATTTAACTCCTGTTTGCTTTCTGGCTCAAAATAATATAACCAAGATTCATCAGCAGTAATAATCCTATCCAAAAACGCTTCACCACCAGCTTTCCACTTCCGAAGAAAAGACTTACCTGCATTAACACGCGGTTTTTTTTTTTTTTCTCTTCTTCTTCTTCTGATAGTAGGCTAATCTGGGAACCCAGTGCGCGCGCGCTTACACACACACACACACACACACACACACACACCATTCCAAATTTCTCAGTGAGAATTTTATGCACAGTTGTCTTTGAAAGATCGAATTGTTCAGCAATACCTCTTACCGCATGGCGCCTGTTGTCATCAATAACGTTCGTCACTAAAGTTAAAGATCTGTCTGTAATAATGGTTGGTCTTCCCGAACGTGAATCATTTGTAGTTGCAAATCTCCCATCACGAAACCGTTTATAAACAAGGGCTCGCGAAACATTTGGCCTCTTAGTAGACGAACTAATGAATTGCCTGGTCTCTCCCGGCCTTTTTCCCAGTTCCATGCAAAATTTTACAAAAACACGCAGCTCCGCCCAAACATCTGACGTCGTCATTTTTGGCGATTTTTTTTCCATAGTTAAAGCCCCTGTAAAGCCAAAAATAGGTAATTTTCACCGTTTATAACTCGAAAATATATTGGATAACCTATCACAACACATATATATAAGATCAGAAAAAACTCGAACGTGTCATTTACTGCATTAGGTGCCATAATATACTTGAGTGAAAATGCATGGAGAAGCCCGTCGATTTCACGGACGCCATTTATCGAGACAACCTTCGTTATCGTTCGTGTATATTCGAACTAGGTCTTCGAGAACGTCACGTGATAACATTGCATCTCATTAGTGCTATGTCGTAGTGGACAGGACTATTGTTTACAATTCCAACATTATGTCATCGGAGAGTAAGATTGCTCATTCTGAACCTCTTTTCTTATTTAGATGTAGTAAACTCTTCCTGTATTGATGATAAATGAATAAGCGATGATCAGCCTGTGTCGTTGTTTCTGTTTACATTGTCGATAAACTTACGTTTTGCAAGCCTAGAATTGGGACAAAACGATCAAATGAATGAAGGGTTTGTTTCGACGCTTTGAATGATCACGTGGTGTTTACGTCACTAACACGTCACTGCGGACATTTACGACGAAAAGTCGGCTAATCGTCGGCGATCATCGATGTAAACAAACAGATAATGCGGCATGGTAGGATCTGTTCTAGTTTCAAAATTCTTTTTTCTGCCACTGACTGGAACTTTTGCGAACTGCACCTTTACATATCGTGAGTCATAATAATCGCCATATTTTTACATGGTAAAAATGAAATTTACTTTTATTTTATAAAGAGGTTGTTTATTCAGTTGGACGCTACTGAGGCTTTAACTGATGTTAATTCTGCTTACATATTCATTTTTAAAGCGATAACGTTAAAATCACAAGATGATGGCAATATCTAGCGTCTCATTATTTCATCTTTATTGTATACTTTCAAACTATCTTGACGTGCAAAATTCTCATTAAAGACATGGATCGAGATGGAAAAGGAATGACCAACGAGGAAATATAGGGTGTCTACGAACTTTCCGGACAACCCTCGTACATCTTTAATATTCTTTAGAGTGCAAGACTAGTCTAAGTGCAAGACATATGGCTTGATATGTGCATTTAAGTTGGATACAGACAATGAATAACAACAGGATAAAAAGAATAGACTTTTATGAAGAGAATTGTAATCAGAAGTGTAGACCTCTTCAAGATACAAACTTGTTCTGGTGCTTCATAATCCACTGCAAAATAGGGTTAATAAAGGTTTTCACACTTTCATCTTTTCGTATCATATCCTTGTAGCCCTTTTTCAAATCGAAACAGACATGGCTTTCCGCAGGCTCGACAAAATACTTCAGCTGAGATTTATCATCTTTGAACTCTCTGTTGATGTTCACGGAGAAATATCCGATTTCTTGTGGCTGAAACTGAAAGAGGGGAAACTCTCTGTCAAAGCGATATTGACCATGCACCTGAAATGAGCCAACATGGTTATGCTCGGAATTTTGTCGAGACCGGAAAGTTCCAGGGTTTGACAGTGCTGAATATCTTGCAGCTTCACTCATCTTGATTCCTTAAAAAGTTTTATCTAGCCTTACATCAAATCCGGATAAAAATGTATAATTCTTCAGGTCCACAACGCTTTCAGCAGATATATGAAGGAATAATTCTTGTCACGTTTTAATTTAATACAGACTTGGAATTAACTTTCCGGGTGTTGTTTTTGTTTTAATCACATGAGATATCGAAATAGAAAGCGAAACTAGAACCGGAAATTTTGGAAGCACATGCTTGGCTTCGCCACCAAACAAGTTCGCTATTGAAGGTTCCGCCGCTGAATGGTTTCGTCGTAGGGAGCTCGGTTCGTCCAATACATACATGAACATTTATAAAACTTAAAGGGCAAATCTAGATACAGTATATTTTGACATGTATAGTTTTTTCCTTCATTCATCTGCAAATGATATCAGTAAAACACCAGTTTATCATCTTTTCACAATGACCATCCGGTAACATGCAATAAACGATTTACGGATGTTTAAGAGGTGTTCGGTAAATTAGACTTATAGAGTAAATCGAAATCTTGCATGTTTCAGTAACGAGGCAAATTATAAAATGTTTATGCACCGTGACGTTTTTCTTGTGGCTTTGTTTTGTTTGCAATTTCCAGTTGTTTTTTTTCGACATAACATTTTTGTTATGTTTCACATTATTAGTTTTACTGTCAGGTGGCAGGGGACTTGGAAACTTGTTCACGGCTATGGCGAATAATGTCGCCACCTGGCCGAAGAGGCACTGAAACCTTGGCAAAACGTGCAGTTTGGTGCATAAACTTCATGATGTCACCTCGATAGACATTCGTCGTAATTTTATTCAAACGTGGATTTAAACAATTTGAAGGTAAGTAACTATTAATTTTAATGATTTGTTGGCAAAAGTAAGCGACCATAAGTTGTCTCAGACGGCCATTAGGTTATCCTTTTAACGTTATGCACAATGTATGAGTTTCGACACTTCACAATTTGCTTACCAGACGAAGGTATCGCTCGTTTTAACACCCCCCCTCCCCGTGTATGTTTTAGAATGACATCAAACGATAATACATGTAAAATTCTATATTCATTTATTTTAAAAAATAACCCATTTTTTCCGTTTTAATGACAACCATCAAGGGAAACTTATATGGTGCAGGCTACTCAGTATTTTTGTCTTGTGGGCGGCTTACAAGTATCGATCGATCGACGCCGCCGTTTTGGATGTTGTGTTGAAAGTGTAGTTCTATATACTTGGCTTCCGAAGGGGAAACTGCTTTTACGTGTCTTTTGCCAATATACATGATATATATGTTCGGGGCATATTATCCAATCAGATCACGAGAAATTTCTTTGCAGTATAATAATCTATGCTGTATCTATGTATAAATACCTGAAATAAATAAATTTTGATCACCATATCTTATTTTTGGTTTTTACCATACTTGATGTAACTAGAGCTGTCACTGAATGTGACTTAATACCCCCGCCAGCGCTTTGACAGAAAAAAGTGTCAAGTTCAAGGAGATATAATTCCTCAACCAGGAGGAGTTGACATTTGAAAATTGCGTCTTGCAAATCTTCAATATATGATCAATATATGTGCAAAGTTTCAATACAATTGAAAGAAAACTGTAGGAGGAGTTTGCGACACAAAATTACTAGTATTTTGAACACAGACGGACACACGGACGGACACACGGACAGACAGGCTGATTCCAGTATACCCCCGAAAACATTCGTTTTGCTGGGGTATAAAAATCCTAAGCATGTACCCGTTGTATTGCCTTTAACCGTCCGACAGATAGGGCCTAGGGTAAAGTGGGGTGACAGATGTTTAGGTAACAGACGAGTTCGGTAAATTGGACAAATAATTGAATAAGGACCTTGCTCATTCAAGAGTTACTGATCTTGAGGCTTATTGTAATGAATTGATTTGGGTAAAAATCGTTGTAAATTCTGACATATATTTGATTGGTACTTTTTATAGCCACAAAACAGCAGACAAAGATTTTTTTAGAAACTTTAATCTCAACATTGAAGCAGCTTTTAACATATCAAAAAATGTAATCATACTAGGCGATTTAAACGAGGATTTATTTAATGATAGTTTTCATAATTTAAAGGATACTCTGACACTTAATTCAATGACTAATGTAATTAATTCTCCCACCAGACAAAATGCACTTCTTGACCCCATCCTTATTCCGGTTGATATGGAAGTTTCTGAGTCTGGCACTATTGTACTACCGCAAGAAATAACTGACCATTCAGCTACGTATATAGCTATACCCTTTTTTTTTTTTTCAGATCCAAGCTAGCTACGAGAGAACTATTTGGTTATACAGCAGAGCTAATTACGAGTTCCTAAATAAAAAAAATATCAAATCATAATTGGAATATTTTGCTCAATAACTCTCTTGACGTACCATGTGATTTATTTACTAAGACTTTTATTGATTTGGTTAAAGAGTGTATCCCATGTAAAAGAGTATGTATTCGACCTGATGATCAGCCATGGTACGACAGTGCAATCAGAAGACTTTCCCGTAAAAGAGACAGAATGAAACGTACTGCCAAAGCATCGGGGAAATCTTCTGATTGGTCAAAATATAAGAATAATAGAAATACTGTTAATAACATGAAAAAATATGCAAAGAAAATTTCTTTAAAAATTTGGAAACAAACCTGACAGATTTGAACAATAATGATAAAAAAGGATTTTGGAAAATTATCAAACATTTTATTAAAAAGAACAATTCTATATAATGTTTTCCACCTTTGAGTGATACGCTACCTAATGGAGATAAAATTTGGCATACTTCTCCGCATGAAAAGGCAAATTGTTTAAATAGTTATTTTGCATCAATATCAGCAGTAAATGACAACAACATTATACTTCCCGAAAGTCAACTTACAACCTCAAATAAACTAGTAATAGACGAAATTACCATTACTGAAATTCTATTGACATTAATAAGGCTAGTGGTCCAGATAATATAAGCCACAGAATGCTTAAAGGTTGTATTAACTCTATCTGCAAACCACTTTGTATACTATTCAATCGTTCCCTATTGGAAGGGGTTTTCCCTGATTCCTGGAAGAAAGCAATTGTCACACCTTTCTTTAAAAAAGGTGATAAGTCTTTGCCGTCTAACTACAGACCCGTCTCTTTGTTAAGTAGTTACGGTAAAATTCTTGAAAGAATTATTTTCAAACATATGTACAATTTTCTTGTGACCAATGATCTTTTATACAAATATCAATCTGGTTTTTTGCCAAAACACTCTACATCTTATCAACTTGTAGACATATATCACCATATATGCCAAGCCATTGATCACGGCCAACTCTCTTGTATTGTTTTTTGCGATATTTCCAAAGCATTTGACAGAGTGTGGCACAAAGGTCTTTTATTTAAACTTAAAGAACATGGCATAGGTGACAGTCTTCTCATGTGGCTGACTAGTTATCTTGAAAATAGGAGGCAAAAAGTTGTAATACAAGCATCAGAATCTACTTTTCTGCCCTTAAAAGCAGGAGTACCGCAAGGCTCGGTCCTTGGGCCTCTTTTGTTTCTCATTTATGTAAATGATATTACAGAATCACTATTAAGTCTTACTAGATTATATGCAGACGACAGTTCTCTTTATTATTCTGCTACATCACTACAAGATATAGAGGGTATAATAAACCATGACCTAAGAAATGTTTCAGTATGGGCAAAACAATGGTTGGTTGATTTCAACCCAAATAAAACTGAAGCTGTTATATTTTCCTCAAAAAAGGATCATGGTGAGCCAGTACTTTTTTTTGAAAATACAAGAATTAAAATTGTAGATCAACATAAACATCTTGGTATAACCCTAAGTAGTTCCGGTCAATGGAATGACCATATAAATAATAATTTAGAGACTGCATCCAAAATAATTCATATTATGCGGAGACTTCAGTTTACTTTAACTCGTGCAGCCTTAAATCAAATTTATCTATCTTATGTAAGACCTATCCTTGAATATTCATCGATAGTATGGGATGGCTGCTCAGTTTCATGTTCAGATTCTATTGAAAAATTACAAAATGAAGCTGCAAGAATTGTAACAGGCCTTACAAGATCAGTATCTCTTGAAAACCTTTACCGAGAATGTGGTTGGGAAACACTATCGTCCAGAAGAAAAAACTTTAAGTTGTGTTTTACAAATAAAGTTTTTAATAATCTTATCCCACAATATATAGAAGAAATTAATTCCTCCATTAGTTGGCAACAGATCGCAATATTAGCTGAGAGAACATACATACTAGAACAAATATTTGATGAGAACATACATACTAGAACAAATATTTTACAAAAGTCATGTATCCCCTCTTCAATTTCTCTTTGGAACAATCTGGAACAAGAAGTAAGAAGTAGTACAACATATAGTTCGTTTAAATCCAAACTTACTGATAAGACGAGGTCTGTCAAAATTTCAAATATTTACTGTATTGGAAATAGATATATCTCAGTTCTTCATGCACGATTAAGAAAAAATTTTAGTCATTTAAACGAAGATCTTTACATGAACCATTTAAGATTGGATCCCATGTGTGACTGTAATAATGGGGTTGAAAATGCTGAACATTATTTTTTCAAATGTTACCGTTATTCTGATTTAAGAATCTCGCTATTTCGAGCAACAAGGGAATTCCACCCTTTAAATACTGATAAATTATTGTTTGGCAGTGCTGACTTAACTTTAGACCAAAATTGTTTACATTTTGAAGCAGTTCACATGTATATAAAAGAGACAAAACGTTTTAAGTAACAGTGATAATGTTATCAGACGTCTAACTGAGAGCACCATCCGATTTCCTTTCATCTCTTTCCTCCTTCTCTATAAATACCCTTCTTTTCATTTCCTTTCGTTTTCTTTCTTTTTTTGTACATATACTGAACCAAAAAAGAAACTTCCCCTGTGTTTAAGTGCAGATATACACAAATATGAAAATCAGGATTAAACTAGATTTATATGCATTGAAAGAGTATTTTATTGCGACTTTGTGTGAAAAAAATTATTGCTGAGGGTTTATCCAAAAGTAGTGAAATGTTAGTTAAAATGCGGAAGGGGTCGCTCACCAAAATCACAAATTAATACCGGGTATGACCACCTTCAGCATGAAGGACTGCCTGGCATCGTTGGCGCATAGAACTGATAAGTGTATTGATTTTGGCTTGTGGAATGTTGTTCCATTCCTGAATTAAGGCTTGTCTTAGCTGAATGACGTTTGACGGTGGAATAGGGCGACGTCTAACACGCTGGTCCAAATTATCCCAAAGGTGTTCAATGGGATTCAGATCAGGACTTTTGGCAGGCCAGTCATTAATAAATGCAATGTTATTCGCCCTGAGGAAATTCACATTGTCCCTAGCTGTATGGCTTGTGGCATTATCATGCTGAAAAAGAGTGATATTGGCACTATTTTGAAACAGTGGGATAACGTGCCTCGCAAGAATTTCATCTCGGTAGCGTTGGACATTCAAATTCCCTTCGATAACGACGAGATTAGTGCGAAAGCCATGTGCAATGCCCCTCCAGACCAAGACAGAACCCCCACCCCCAAAACGATCTCGTTCAAGTACGCAACAGTCTGCATAATGTTCATTTCTCCTACGGTATACTCGAACCCTGCCATCACCTCGATGAATGGAAAACCTCGACTCGTCAGAGAAAAGAACGCTATTCCATTGTTGTCTAAGCCAGCGTTGGTGTGTATGTGCCCAATTAACACGATTTACGCGGTGACGTCGGGTCAAAACACAACCAACGTATGGACGACGTGCACGTAGCCCACCCTCGCGCAAGCGATTGCGCACAGTTTGGGCAGATATACGGTTGTTATGTGTACCAGGGATGTTAGCAGCAGTGGCTGTGGCAGTTTGGAAGCGATTGCGCTGGTGGGTGTTCCGAATATAGCGGTCTTGGCCTTGCGTCGTGACACGAGGACGTCCACTACGTGGTCGATCTTCCGTACGCCCTGTTGCTTGAAAACGTTGCCTAAGGTGTCGAATAGCACGAGTAGAACATCCAATATTCATAGCAACAGCATTCATCGTCATACCAGCATTAAGCATGCCAATGGCACGTTCGCGTAAATTTTGCGGAATTCTAGGCATATCAAAAATAAAGAAAACTAAAAAGAATTTAATTTTTTTCAACGTCTTTTTCTTATTGACATGAAAGTCTATAAAATTAGACTGAAAGGTTTCAAAAAATATACACGAAATTATACTGGTCCGTGCATGCACGTGAAAATCGCTCTCAGCGGGTATCTTCTGCAAAATGCTTTCAATCCAGTTAAAATTTGTTTTATCGGACACATAATCGTTCGCCCGAATATATGTAGGTCATCTGATATTTTGATTTTTTTTAAAATAACATTGCATTTGCACTTAAACACAGGGGAAGTTTCTTTTTTGGTTCAGTATATATTAGACATAAATTTATTGTACTTGCCATTGTTGTAAAAAGAATTATTGAAATTGTCTTGTAGGGGAAGGACCGATTCTAAGTTGATAGAACTTGTGGTCCAACCCCATTTCAACTTATATGAAATAAAATATGTTTAAACTAACAAAGCAAATATATAGTGTTTCTGTACCGTTACGTTTTTTACACTCAATACATGGCTATCCACACGTTTTCAGGTACATTTATATAATATTTTTGTTATGCTGCACCTGCCATGCTGTACCTATATTTTGTAGTTTTTTTCGATTTTTGAAATCAACCATAGTTGAGGTAATGAATTATACGTTATCCATAAACATGTATCCGTTGTACCTCCCATTTATCACTTAGGGTATATTTGAAGTAAATCCTCAGGTGAAAAGTGCTGCCGGTACGGGATTCGAACCCGGGGCCCACTGCTTTCAAGGCTACTTTCGTTTACTTTTGCGGCCAATTTAAATTTTGATCGGACTGTATGAAACACGGAGTCTGGCCGTTGGATTTATTCGACGCTCTAACTAGCGTTAGAATTATACATAGTTAACATGAGTTCAGAAACCAGGTAATACAGGTGAACATAGCCAACTTTCGCGGACATGTAAAAATTGATATCTGCCTATTTTACCTGTATTTTTTTATATAGAATTATGAAGGGCTTTGGTATATAAAACGCTTACAACTTCATCAACTTTCAGAGTTGAAAATTATCTCAAGGGAGGTTAGAAAATTCAATTTATTTTCTTTCAAATGAACTTAGTTTTATAAATTTCGTAAAAGAAACTTTTGGTCCTTTTTTAACTTGAAAATTGTAGGTATGGTTTATATAGAATAAAGAGGAAAAATACATTTTCCTAAGTGAAAAACTGACAATCATGTATTTGTTGAATTTTCTTTCTTTGTGTTGAAAATTCAAAATTATCTCAAGTGAAGTCATAAAGCTTATTCATTGCTCTTTAAATTGGTATAAGTTTGAGTCATTTAAAAAAATAAACTTTAGGTCTTTTTTACAGTTTTTTAATGCCCCTATCCTATATTTTTCTTTTTCCGTGATCGTTCGTATTGTGCCGGAATTTGCCGATGACGGCCGAGCCTAAATGTTAGATAGGCCTCCCGGGTATCTTTGCTGTGTTACGTAATGTTAAACGGACCCCCTGCTATGTTTATGATATATACATGTATCCACATGATTATGAACTGGAATTTATGCTCGGGTTGTTTGATCGGTTTAATCCCATTTGTCCCACATTTTGATGTTTTGATTAAAATATAAATGTGGGACAAATGGGAATTTTTACAGGTAAGGGTACAGATAATCCTTGCCTATGGCAATTTTACAACTATAGTCTGTATCAATTCTAGTAGTTATAGGCAAATTATGCATTAAAGAGACCGAATCTTACTTTTATTTCTTTATTCATCTATAAAACAAATTTTATAAACTCTCTCTCTCTCTCTCCATCTTTAACCCTATACCAAACAATACTGGGTTTTTACAACCCTAGGAAGGATTGCTTTTGTTAACATTGTGGGAAAAGGGGAAAATGCTGGTAATCAGCTTTTTTCTCTTTTTGCCCACAATGTTTTCCTCCCTATCAGAGGGCTTAAGCTCATTTGTACCAATGTTGAATTTGAAGAAGACTCTATCACTCTCGACCCCGAGTCAGAGGCCTATTGAAAACATTTTGGGAAAAGGAGGAAATGCACGTAACAAGCATTTCTTCTTTTCCCACAATGTTTTTAACCTTTCCAAAAGCAAATTTCCATTTTTGAGCCAAATATATTTTATTCTCTGCAAATGCCTACCAAATTAATCTATTTGATACAGACTATATTCGCACTTACCCTTATACCACCCCTAGCCCATACAGGTAAGTGCCTTATTGGTTTTTCAAAATGTGGGACAAATGGGAAGACACCGTTTGATCATGACAGTATCCCTAAGATATGTTATTATGTATCTAACAGATCTAATAAAAGAGCAGAATTTGATAATTATGATATTTTTTTCCCATAGATTTACAATCACTAAGATTAAGATTTGAAATTATAAAAGGTACGTTTACTATTTTTCCACTATTCAACTTTTAGATATTAATGCCGTATCAAAAGTATTTTCTGGCGACAGCTCACGAATTCATGTTTCCTTGCCATTTTCAAACCGGGTCTTGACCTGTCACATCATATAGAAGGCTTTTGAAATTATTGAAGAAAAAGGTTTAAATGCAGGTTATCAACATTTTCTCCATTTTCTCGCAATGTTTTTTACTTTTTGAAAGGCAAGTTCCATCCTTTGAGTAATGTTTTATTTGTTTTTTTGAAATGACTTCATATAGAACATTTGTCTTTTGGTGAAGATTTAAATAACGAATTAAACCTTTTACTGTACAAATACGACTTCCAACTTTCCTGCGGTTGATTGTTTAGGATAAAATACGGTAACGGTCGCAATAACTTTTTACAAGTTATCTCCTACTTTTCAAAAATATATTTTCTACATTACTCAATCATTTTCTCCTGCAAAGAGTATTAACCGTAAAAAGAATGACAATACTAGATCTAATAGATTAAAATTGACACAGACTATGAATATAGTGGGAAAAGGGAGTAAAACAAGCGAATTTTCCTGTACCAATGACTTAAAAAGTTAGCTGCTGCATAACGTATAAGCCCTTGTAGACTCGTGAAAAATCCCGGAGAAATAGCATCGTTTTCAAATTGCTCTGTGGGAAAAGGTAATACTTAACCCTTTACCACAAAGTCCCGAGTTTTAATTACCCTGTAGTAGAACGCTTTTGAAAACAACTTGTAAAAAGTTATTGCATTTACTCCTTTTTTCACACGGATTTTGATCTTTTTAGAGACAAATTTCATCGTTTGAGTCACCTTTTATTTGCCTTAAGAAAATAATCTAAATTTGGACAAGTCTAAAATTTTGTCGTTTGGTGAAGAGTTATATAACAAATTTAACCTTGTTGTTGTACAAAATACGACTTCTAACGACCATACAGTTGATGTCCAACTTTTTTTTTTACATCAGTCAGACAGTGCCTACCTTCTTTCAAATATTCCCTTTTCAACAACTTTTATATATTAATTATTCATCGGTAAGAATTAGCCTAAACAGTGAAGGGCTAAAACGACGCAACCTGCAAAAAGTATAACCCCAAAAAGTTTATACCCAACTTTATGTTTCAATATATAGTTCAACGCATAGGTAGACCTAAATTGTTCCTAAAACGGAGTATGCAACTTTTAGACTCTCTCAAAATGGAAACATCTTGATAGAACGATTAATAGTAGTAGACAGTGTGAGAAAAGGCGACATCGCTCATTAAGCAAAAGCGTTACCAAATAGAAATCGGAGCCACACAGTCTATGGAGTAGAGTATTCGGAACAAAACATTTTCTCCTTTTTGTTCGATCAAAACCAACTACTTTAAATGGATGCATTCTTATAACTTTTCGTGTGCATAAAACGATGTACATTTACTATAACGGTTCTGAGCAGTATTCAAAATTAATATATGTGCTATAAATGAGCTTTATTTCTCTTTCCCCCCTTTTTTTCGTCAATCGTAGGAGGGGAAATTATACAAATCAACACACAAAATACAATTTTTAAATTCTGACTTAATTACCCCATCAAGATATGACTATTAGCTATTTACTAAATGACAAAATTCGAAGTTTTTTCATGTTGAAAGCATTTGCAGACGAGAAATGTGGCACATAATGAAACTTGCTTTTGAAACGGTAGAAAACATTGAGGGAAAATGAGAAGTTGCCGATCACAACGATTTTCACCTTACCGTGTGTTTCCAAAAGCCTTCTTTCTCAGGGTCGTCAAACCATGAAATTATTTGCTAAGGTATTTAAATGTCGCATGTAGCACATTTTCCCGTCAAAAATCAAACTCGTTGCCAAGTGGCGAAAGTTTGGACTCAACCAAATTAAAAGCATTTGCAGACAACAAATTAAATGCAACTCAAATGATAATGCCTGTCTTTGAAAAAGTAGAAAACATTGTCGGACCAGGAGAAAATGCAGTTTACCAGAATTTTCTCCCTTTCCCAAAAATTTTCAAGAGCCTTTTCTTTCAGGTCCGTTCGACTCGGGAGTGTATGATTAGTGTTAAACCGGAACTCCCAAAATGCCGAATCTTTTGATGGATTCAGCAATCTGTTGATATTGCAATATCAAGGATTTTTTTAACAAAAAAAAAAAAAAAAAAAATCGACGTATAGAATCGATTAGGTCCATGATCAGACTTGTTTTGTACAGCCTGTTATTATTCTATACTGTTAGCAAAAGTGCATTTGGATGGATTAGATTTCGAGATCAGACTACTTATTGTGCAGTGTACTAATTATTGGTCCTCATTGACAGCAGAAGAACTTAGTCGCACAGAGCAGTTTAAGGGCCGAACAGCAGGGGTCAGTTAATATTTCAGAGAATCCAAACTTTACCCTTAAACCGAGGATGAATTCATTACAAACCGACAAACAAAGCTCAATTAGGTCTATAACAATGTCAGTGGTCTTTTCCTAAGAAAAATCTTGCTGTATCTGATGACCAATGTAAATCCAATATTCTGAGCAGTCTGATATGGGTGCACATTCTGTGCAGTCTGATACTGATCTTGAAGGGCTACACTGTCCTTTAGCAGACAAAGGGTTTAGGTTGAAATTAAAAAAAAAAAAACGCCAGATTTACAGTCTAGGCAAGGATTGTAAATTTGAAGCAGGCTACTGTTACGTAATGTTACGTTTCTCTTATCTTTTATTAAAAAAAGAAATGTTGTAGTTGCGAGCTATCGAATATCGATTACTGGTATACACGGTTTAAGTTCGCCAAACTCCGGAAACTCCCGAACCTTTACGTATGATATCGATTATTTTCATCGATTTGTTGATATTCGAGACTGCTGATAACGCATGTCCGTGAAAGTTGGCTATGAATATTATGGCAAATGAAGAGAGGGAGTGAAAGAGACAGATATTCAAACCTCGACAAATGCTTTTTTAAACTACACGAGCAGTGTGTAATCTGAACTGTTTTGCTGATATAAACGTGCCCTATCCCCTGGCGGCACGGATTTCCTCTTTCTTTCTTTATGTGTGCAGTTTTATTTTTTCCTAAAAAAATTAGTTTATTCTTTTATTTACGTCTTTTATAATTATTATTATCATTCTTTGTAATGTTACTATAAAAGAATAATAATGTAAATAATGACGAAGAAGATAATCGCGTATTTGTTACTTATTTATCAACAATGTTAGTCATGTTTGAAATATCATCATTTTACATATTAAGACATAAAAAATATTTCCATTCGCACCTGTTACTGGTCGCGAAACATAAGAAACGCTACTCTGTACATACCTACGACGTATCTGTATAAATTTATTCTCTGCGAAGAAGTCGTTTGTAATTTTGTGACGTTTTTCCGCTCTAAGTGGAATCCGTTTTTATAAACACGGTTTTTGGTAAATTTTGAAACTTTAATCAGCCAAAAAAGTGAGATTGGTAATTTTGTTATTGGATATTTACATTGATAAACGTTCCGGACAACACCAATATAACATCATTACAAAGGATTTTTCAGTTTACTTGACATTTAGCAGCATTTGAGAAAGGTTTTTCAGCGTGAAAACGCCTTACTTTCCAATTTACTTTACCCTATTGATTTGATATTGAGTCGGGCACAGAAAAGTATTGAATTGATATTGAGCCGGACAGTCCAACTTGATATTTTCATTCCTGGATACAATAGATAAAGCACTACCCGCAATAATGAAAATTAAAATGGAGCACTAACGTTACTTGTGCTCGTATTCAAATTCGCCCCGTTCATGTTTCGTGTACACCTTTTTCCACTTCAAAAACTTTTCAGGTGAAAACATCATGAAATGAAATGTCATCAGTATTTCGCCTTGATGTGTTTTATAAAGCCCAATACGTAATATTTAGCTTTTTGACTAAACGTGATTGGATATGAACAACGCTCTTTAAAGGTGGGTTTCAAGATTCTGTGACAAGTGTCAGCTCTAGCAGTCTGCTCAGGTTAATGTTGGAGGAAACTTTCTATTTTTGTATTTATTCTACATATTTATCATAGAAATTGTATCTTGATATTTTATTGAAATTATCGGCCCAAACAGACCGCAAGGGCATGGACAATCATTACATGCAGATGCCTTAAACCCCTATTCATAAAGGAAGATTCATCATTTCAAATGGCACCTTAGCGTTGCCTCAATCAAGCTCCGTTGGTTTATAAGTTTCAGTGAAGTGGAAGAGGGTTTTGTTGTAGTTGAACTGTTCACTGTTATAATATTATAAGAATGTAGTCCGTGACGATAATGTAATTTAGATCCATTAACAAAATGATAAATCTTACGTTTTCGGCAAATTGAATTTTTCGAAATTCCCTGCAAATTGTGTTGATAAAAACAGTTGAAACTTTAAAAATACTTTATATCCAGATTTAAACTCATTAACCAGTTTCAAACTTTCTACTATTTTTAGTTCGGTGATTAGGTCAACGTGAGTAGTATAAGGGTTCCTAGCGCGTCACCAATTTTTCCTTGTTTCACACTGTGTTTGATAGCGTCAGTCATCTTTAAGTGCTTTTCAAATATTAGTGAGTGGTACTAAATCCGCCTAACGATGTTTACAGGTACTTGAAGGCTGTTTGAAGAGTGATTTGAGTGAAGACAATGTATATACATAATTCAGACCCCCCAAGATCAAGATCAGACTGCACAGAACACGCTAAGGAGATATTTGAATTCCCAAATCATAACTTTGATGGAACAGCAATATTTCGGTTATTGATGTCGAATTGAAAATTAAAGAGTAGATCAAGATCATTTCGCAGGATGTGAACAGCACGTTCAATCTCGTTCAAACATGTCCGGTCAAGTCTCTATTTGTTGTTTCTTGCGTTATATAAATATTGCTGCGATGTCTGTACACAACTACTGAGAGTATAACCTTTCGACATGACCTTTTACTGTTTTTCTATAGAATCACTCGACTTAAAGTATTCTTTCAAATATTAGTGAGTGGGAATTAATCGTCTTTCAGATACTTAAAGGTACTTGAAGACTGATTGAAGATGGTTCCAGGGGCTCTAGTACTATAAAGTGAATAAACAAATTTGAAATCGTAAAGGAGGTTAGTTTAAACATATTTATTTTACATCGATTGAGAAACAAGTTCTGACAACTTATACTAATCTCCCTCGATTCTGCTTCCTGGGAGGATCAGGACAAAATACAGAATCTTCGTAGTAACAGCTTACCCTGTGGCAAAGGGTACTTGTTTATACACGTCAGATGTAAGAAAAAAAAACTGACCAATCAGAAGAAACTTTATGACTATATAACTCCGTAGTATGTGTATAGAAGTCATTAGAGTTTTGACACTCGAACGAACAACATGATAAGAGAAAAATTCAGTCTCGGTAACGAACGCTACGTACAAGTGAACGAATGGAGAGGTGAATTGAGAGTCGATATTAGGGAGTGGAAAGATGACAAACCCACCAAAAAAGGCATAAGCTTAACTCTGATGCGTTGGAAGAACCTGGTAAATCAAATAGAGTACGTTGACAAAGCCCTCGAAAATAAGGTATCATACGGATATCACATCGGGGGCAACGTGCATTGCAGTATTGGCGAAAGCAGCGTTTGCGTAGATATTAGACAATATTGGAAACCGAATGAAGAAGTAGTGCCGACCAAAAAAGGCATTTGCTTGAGACCCAAAGAATACGAACGATTAAAAGAATTTATGCCAAACATTGGAAAAACTTTACCCGAATTGGACGGTGTGATACCCTGTTACCTGCAGAGTGATCATATGAACCAATTAGGAGCCCTTCAGTGTACAGAGTGTAACCCGAACGAGTTTATAAATAACTGGTGATCATGTTTGGACTTGTGCATATGATGATTGTATTGATTGGTGAATGGATACATTATAGACATATAAAAACAGAAATAGAAATCGAAATGGAACGATTTCTCACTTTTTTACATGCATACCAAATTAGACCTTTGTATTCAGTTTTGTTGTAATACTATATCTTGTAAGAATGTAAGTTATGTATATTTGATTAAAAATGGATGACTGGAAAACATACTTGTCTTCTATTTATTTTGATTCCAATTATCCTGCTAGTTTTAGTGGCCCCGAGAAATTGTACCAGTATGTAAAAGCACAGGGTAAATACAACATTGGTAGACATCGAATACGAAAATGGCTACAAGATCAAGAGTCCTATTCGCTTACGAGGGGGGCTAGGCGCCGATTTATACGATCCAGAGTGATCGTTGAGGGGGTTGATAGTCAATGGGATATAGATCTTATGGATATGGTCAATTTACAGAAGCATAACGAAGGTGTGAAATATATTTTGATTGCTATTGATGTCTTTTCTCGTTTTCTTTATGCTCAACCCGTTAAGAGTAAACGAGGCGCTGATTTAGTCACGGTCTTGAAACGTATACTGACAGCCCCCAAAAAACCAAAAACAATTCGTACGGACCGAGGAATGGAATTTAGAAGCAAAGAAGTAAATACGTATTTAAAAAGTCAAAACATACATCATCTGTACGCGTATAACACGGAAACAAAGGCGAATTACGCCGAAAGAGTCATTAAAACCATAAAACACAAGATTTTTCGATACCTGCTGAAGAATAGAACCCGTCGGTACATTGACATTTTACAGGATGTTGTACATAGTTACAATCATACTTCCCATAGGAGTCTCGGAGAAAATCCAGCAGCAATTTCCATGGAAAATGAGGGGGAAAGCCGTCTTCAACAGTATCTCATTAGAACCAAGGGAAGTAAGCGGGAACAGCCCGTTATCAAAAAAAATGAAATATAAAATCGGTCAGACTGTACGATTGTCGCACATCAGGTCCGTTTTTGACAGAGAATACTCGCAAAAATGGACAGGGGAGATCTTCAAAATCAAATCACACTTTAAAAGACAAGGAATTCCAGTTTACACGTTAGTAGACTGGGACAATGACGAAATCGACGGTACATTTTACGAGCAAGAATTGCAAGCTATAAATGTTGACGAAGGTACCGAATTTAGCATCGAAAAAATATTGAAAAGAAGGACACGCAATAAAAAGCGGGAAGTCCTGGTGCAATGGTTACACTGGCCAAAAAAGTATGACAGCTGGATACCGGAAAATGATATTACGCAATACTCGTAAACAATTGATTACATATAAAGGGTTGAATTGATTGCTCGATTGTGTGGTGTTTTATGTCGTTTTCAACATTATATTAATTATATCACGGCGGACAGTACAGCTATCCGCGCGTTCCTCGAGTTTCTTTTGCCAGTACTTCGCGCAATTTTCTTTCCAAGTCACTGGCTGTTTTCCCACATGATCAATGTCGAAACAATGGTCAGCGGTGGGAGAGGAATGAATCCTGGCGCAGTGACTATCGTCAATTTACCAAAAAATAAATAAAAAACAAAACCGAGCCAGGGGGTGGTCCAATTTAAAGAAAAAAAAAAATGATTGAGCCAGGGGGGGTGTAGTCAGGGATCGAACGCTCGACCTCGGGTTTTGAAGTCCAGCACTCTAACGACAAAGCTAACGCAGCTCGCTATATAAGGTATGAAAACTAGCAATATTCAATCATTTATGTGTAGACAGTCAAACGATCATGATCATCACAAACGTGGTCTACAGCGCTCAACTCAACTGTCATATTGATTTAAGACAACTCTGCTACAAAATAACGAATGTACGGTATGATCCAGCACGATTTCCTGGGTTGATATGGCAGCACAGAAAAATTGGAGGAAACTGTTTAGTGTTTTCTAACGGTATTATCAACTGTAACGGTAAAGCTTCGAGTAAAAGAGAGGGGTACAAACGGATACGAAAATATGCCAGACTGCTTCAGAATTACGGATATCCCGTAAATTTTTCGGACGCAAAACTTTTAACCATGTCTATGAGCCATACCCTCAGTTCGAATTTGGATCTGAAGCGTTTGTCTTTCGATAGAGATGTCATATACGAACCAGAGTTATTTCCTTCCCTTAACTTTAAACGGAAAGGTGTGCATTTTTGTTGCTTTCATACGGGGAAAGTGGTTATAACGGGTGTAACCTCTCCACAACAAGTGGACGAGGTTGTTTGTCCCACACTAATTGAACTCGAACTCTATACGCGTAAGAAGGAATGAGTATTTCAACGATTCAACCATGGAACACTCTACAGTTTATTTACATTTCTCTTATTTACTACACCTACAAGAGACCGACACGGCGGAAAGGAAGAATTTACTGCAGAATTTATCGAATCGTCGACTAAAGGCTATCATCGAGGTGGCAAAACGTATCCTTAACGGAATCATTAATCCAATGAGAAGAGATGTTCAAAATTTCGAAAGAAGGAGACTATTGTTACGCACACTATGCTCAAATAGCGTTTCATCTAGCCGTAAGAAGACTTTACTTCAACGATTTCATTCATTTATACCCATTTTATTACGCCCAGTTTATCTCATTCCTACCATACTTGACGAATTGAGAACGAGGAGAGAAGAATGACAGAGTTTTATCTATATTTGAATTGCGCAGAATCGATCGATATACGTAAGAATAACGCCGATTTCTTGTTCCAGTTTTCTAAAGACTATATTTTAGAAGGAAGTTGGTTATGTGCTCTCGTAGAATCGTCATTGACCTGTGACTTTACACCTCGAAGTAAGCGATTGTATTTGAATTGCGATATCATAGAGGAAGCGTTTGTCAGGAACAAGTTACAACCCGTTCTTACCAGCATAGAAATCGAAACAAGATACAAGAAATTTAAATTTACCGAATGTCTTCATCGACGTTATAGACCCGTGAGTGTCAAAAGATTTAACACTATTAGACTGTCGTTAAAAAGCGAAGATTTAAAACCCATTGATTTGAAATCGAACGATTTTCACTGCGTCCTTCATTTCAAGAAATCATGGGTTCCATAGACGTCTTTGATTCAGAACAACAGAAGTGGGTTCCGTACAAAGAAGATGTGGAGTATTGGATTAACTATTTTAAACCGAAAGACCATATCCCAGATCAAATAAGGAATTTGGAGAAAATACTAGAAGAAAAGAATAAACTGCTGCGGGATATGGAAGAAAAACTTGAAAAAGTCAAAACGCCTCAGGTAAAAATGGTGAGCCCGTTAACCGAAGCCGTTGATAGGGCAAAATCTCAGATTAAACGTAAGAATGGTGAAGACGAAGATCGTAAGAATACCAAGCGTAAGAAGACTCGCAAAACGTATCGCAAAGATCCCGACTGGGTATTTTGAAATTTACGATGAATAGTAAAATGCAACACATAGAAGAATTATCGTTATTTAACCCGATTCCGAAAGACTCGTCATTGTTATCGAAAGATTGGATCGAATTTCGACCCATTAATCCCGTAACTGATTCTTCATCGAGCTTAGAATTTAATATACCACCACAGGCCAGCGCCTACATCAACTTGAAGGAATGTAAATTGAGGCTGAAATTAAGACTGGCTTTACAAGACGGTACCCCCGTGACCGCAGATGACACGCTAGGACTAATCAATTTACTCTTGCACACCATTTTCAGACAGCTGGACATTCATTTACAACAAAAACCACTGCCGAATAGCGGAACGACTCATCCGTATAAGGCCTACATTGACACCTTACTAAATACCAATCGATCTATACAGGAAGCTTTTCTGACCAGCCAATTATTTTTCAAGGATGACCCAAATCTGGACGATAGCGACCCAAAAACTGGATCAAATGGCGGTTTATTTCAAAGATATGATAGGACCAAGGGTGGTAAGATTATAGATCTAGAAGGGAGTATCCCGGTGGACTTATTTCAACAACCAAAGTTACTTATAAACGGAGTGCAAATGGCGCTTAAATTTTGGCAAGCATCCGATGCATTTCGAATCATTACAGATGCGTTAACTCCGAATTACAAGGTGCAAATCGTTGACGCCCGTTTCAAGCTCTGTATTCAGCGGTTACAGAACGATTTGCTTTTGGCCCATGACAAAATGATTCAGGACACTCCGGCTATGTACCCTTATTTCCGCTCAGAGATAAAAACAACCTCGATAGCGCAGGGACAATACAGTTTTCACGCAGACGATATATTTCAAGGTAGGGTGCCGAACAAAATCATCATAGGGGCGGTTCCAAGCGTTTCGTATAACGGGGACTACAAAACAAACCCATTCAACCTGAAACATTACGACTGCAGTTACCTCGGTTTCTTCGTTGATGGACAATCCGTACCATCGCAACCTTTGCAACCTAATTTTGAAGGAAATCATTTCACCGACTGTTATCAGACCCTCACTTCCTGTAGAAATGATATCAACATCACGTACACAGAGTACAAGCAAGGATACTGCCTATACGTGTTGGATATCGATCCCTACTATTCTTTTAGCACAAAAAGAAGAGGTCTTTGCCGTTTGGAAATCAAATTTGCTAAACCTTTGCCAGAAAGTGTGACATTGCTACTGTACGCAACCTTTCCAGAAATACTTACGATCGATAAAGCGAGAAATGTGTATATACAATAGATTATGGAGGAAAAAAAAATGACTCGTGGCTTCTTTCATACCTTTATTGTATTATTTTGTAAATAAAAATATAAAAAATGTAAAATTGTCTTGTTATTTAAAAAGAAATCCAGTCTATATCTTTCTTTCTTTTCTTCTCTCTAAGCCCCGGAGGAAAAAGTGTTAATTTTCTATTTTTCTTCTTTTTCGGGGGATCTTCCCTTCCCTCTCTCTGCCGATCATCTTGTCTCCCAGACAGTTTTTTCAATCGCTCAAACTTTTCGAAAGGCACTAATACGTATTTCTCCATTACTGTAATACGGTTTGTAAGTAGGCGGAAGCGATCTTCACCAATTTATGGATAATACGTTGTTTATGTTGAATGGCTTCCTTCTTTTGAACAAACCCAATGTTACGATCTCCAAGCAAGTAAATGAAGCGTCTCTGACGTTTTAAGCTGTTTTTTTCCGTAAGTGTCAATCTGCCTTTAAACCGGATAATATTGTATGCAATTTGACTAAGTGCTCTTAATTGTTGACTGGTAATTGTTTTTAAAAGCGACTTTCTTTGGGCGGCTGTAGTGTTGGCCACTAAATATAGGAAGTGTCGTTGCTGTTTGATTAGTTCAACCATATTGTCTTCTTATAAGCTTATTATCGCCATTCTTACGTCAAACGGTACACAATAGGGTCCTCGTTGGGAAAAATAAGTGTCCTTAAACGGTACTTGTTATCGGAGTGAGGGGACATGTCCACTATGAAATAACCGTGTATCGTATTAAGGGCATCTTCGTAAGCTTGCATAAACCCTCTGGACTTACGGGGATAAAGCTGTCGTCCTAATACCGCTACCTGAGATATGTCTCGAATATTTTTCAAAAGTACCAGATACCAGGTATTCAATGCAATAGTTCTGGCATGTCTACCCCCGGGATATAAGTTTTGCGTGATCATAATCACCGATACTTTTCTGTGATGGCAACCTTGTGTGAAAAGTAGCTCCATTTCTTTACTCCGCATGACCTCGTGCATTAGGTCGTCTAAAATGATTAACTTGTGTTTTTTGTCTTTTGTGAAGTCATCCAATTCTTCCGCAGTAGGCAATCCTTGCTTACTGTAAAAGTTTGGAATGGAACTCTCCATGGCATCAAACAAGTCTTGGTGGATACCGTAGCAATAGAGAATATGGGAAGGGGGGTCTCGTCCGTACATGAGGTTTACTTGTTTCAAAAAGCGATACACCCATTGGGTTTTACCGCTACCAGTTTGTCCGCTAATACACATACTAGAATATGGTTCGAAGGGAAGAGGGACGGCCATTATTTCTTAAGTTTTGGGTTAGGTAAAGCGTATCCGATACAGCTACTCAAAAGTGATACCCAGAGTTCGGTAGAACCGTTTTTTATGGATAGGTTGACGATCGCTGTAATAATAATAATGTACACTATGATCATCTGACAAAAGTAGACAATCTCTGCCTGTGGGACCCGGGTACCAAGTAAATGCCACTTGTCACTCTGACTTTCTTCGTCAGGTTTAGGGAAACGTAAAAACGTTTCTTTTTCCGGAGTTTCTGTCATATTCTTACGTTGGATTAACTCAAAACGCAAAGAGAAATTCTTTCTTACTATCTTTTAATTTACAAGCAATACGACCATGATAGAATAAAATGAATAATAGTTAGTCTTTGGAAATATGAGTAAAACCTTTAAAGGTGGGTATTTAGATTTTGTCTCATCAAATTAAAGAATATATACATCACTGAAATTTATATGAAACAAAGACATTACAAATCATCAATGATTAAGAATCATAAAATTACACATACACCCACACCCACACCTGAAGTTTTTTTAATGTGCTCCCATAAAGGGTTACGTAGCCTCTTAAGGTATTTTTAGATTTCGCGCCAGAAATAAGAAAAAAAAAAAATACTGTTGTGGGGGGATGTAAAATGACTAAAACTTTCTAGAAAATGAGAGACACTTTTTGAAAAATGAGTGACACTTTTTGGAAAATAAGTGGTACTTTTTTTTTAATTTGAGCCTATGAGAATTTACGTGTAAACGTACAAAAACGTAAAATGAGTGACACTTTTTAATATTTGTTTGACAATTTTTGATATTTGTGTGACATTTTTTTTTTTTTTTTTTTTTTTTTTTTTTGAAAATTGAGTGGCACTTTTTTTCTTTTTGAGAATTGAGTGACAATGAAGAAATATCTAACAGGTTTATATATAAATGTCGTAATATCGTTGAAAGCAAATTTGACAGAGATCGACTATCAAAACCCGTATGGCTCTGTATCAAAGTGGTCTACTTTTCGTCTTTTTGTATAAACCATTTGATAACTTTTTTGTTCTTCTCTATTATACAATTTTCTTTTCCTTTTGTCCCTTCAAATTTTACTAGAATTGGTCACAGTGATATTTGAACTACTTTGAGGGTCTGCGACTATATCTTTCACGCTATGGAAATTAATGAGTTGACTGTTTTTATAATTTAGGGTAAATCCCCTCACTTTACAAGTTTCGTTGTTTTCATTCGTTTTGTAGGCATAATTTTTTGGCCCCCCAGACACAAACTCCACAATGTACTCTCCATTCTGAAGCTCATTCGTCAGTTCACCCAAATAATCACCTAGAGGTGGATCATACTCATTTGGACGACTCACGTATATGATGCTATCTGTGTCATAATACAGGACTCTTCTACCCAGCTGCTCAAGTACACTGTAAAGTTTAAGTCTGGCCCAGCACGTTGTAAATGTTGCCAAATATATGTTGGTCTTGTTATCTTCGGGTTGACAATCGTTCTTATACTGCCATTCAACTTGTATCATATCATTAGACAATATATGAAAATCGATGGGTTGCTTCAATGGATCGGAAAAAAGTTGAAAAAACATGTTGGCCTGACTTTCGTGAAAAAATTCCGTTTGTCGAATATTAAGTCTCTGACCAAACTTTCCCCAAAAGCTATTGAGACACAGTTTTGCCAAAGCTCTAAGTCCTGGGTTCTTTCGAATATTTTTTCGATCCAATGAGACCCCTTCTTTTTCCACATATTGCCCGATGTACTTATTCATATCATCGTAACATTTAATCCAAACGGGAGGACCACTTGCTTCTTGTTTGAATTTCAAAAATGTGTTAATATATTGAGCAAACAGTCCTCCTTTATTGGTTTTGGCGTCATATTGAGTGCTTTCTTCCCAGTGGTATACTTCATAAATTTTTGTGATTTTATACCCTAATCTGACAGCCGTTTGTATTTCGGGGGTGCACCACGTACCAGTCAACTCTCTTTGTTCATTTGTACATTCGCACGGGGTTTCACTTTCGGTATCCGCGCAGGTCCGACATAAAGAAAATTTTAGTTTACCATTAGACCTGTAAGGAAGGACTGGGTGATAGAGTCCCCTGGGCGGGATAATCTTCACCTTGGCAATACCAAAATAATCCTTGATGTCCCCAAAATCTTTGGAAATGACTGAGGGGTGACCTAAGGGATAACGACAATACTTGTTTACCCAAGGATAAAGACTCGTAAAATCCACATATTTCACTCGCTCGTTTTCTTTTACTTTATAATAAAGCCGGCTCGCATTGGTGCGACCCCCAAAGAAACTTTCTCTCGGGTCTAGTCGATCCATGATATCTAGCTGAGAAATAAATTGCCGAAGTTCAGGGTTTTGGTTTTGTTGTTTTTTGAAGTCGTGATCCCAAATACAAATATATTTCATACCTAAATTTTCGAGGCGTGTTTGTTTTTTCAATGTCAGCGCGTACAATTCGTCCAAAGACTGGTTTGTGAGTGGGTGATACGTTTCTTCACGATTGTCAGAGAGACACACGGGGCATCCGTGAAATATACATCCGTGATATTCATAGACCGTGTTGGTTTCTCTACAATATCCGTCCAATTTGTAGCGAGTGCCGGGTATCGTTTTCTCCCCTTCATTCAAAGCATGTTGGATATGAACGTTATCGAGTTTCGCCCTCCACTCTAACCATTGAATTGACGCTTTACTGTATTGATCACTGTAACCACTGGGAGGAATTTTCGCTATGGGGGAACTCACAAATTCTTTCTTGCACACTTTCTCTCTTTTCAATTTGGATTCGTGGACCCATTCGTTTCCCTTTTGTATGTACAATTTTTCGTCGATGACTTTTGCAGGTACCCATTGATCATTGCCTTTCAATTTTACGCGCCATGTTTCTTCCAAAAATTTGGTTCTAAATACGTTCATGCAAACGGAAGCTATAGTGACAGAATCGAAAGGATCCACGGCTCCAACCCATTGTTTCTCTTCCTTCCCTTTTTTATTGAGAACCACTTTCTCTTCCCCCGTAGCACTCATTAATAAATGTCTAAATTTCATACAAGCTTGTCTTAAAATATCTACATCACTTCTACAATATTGTAACATTTCTTTTCTAAAATCGAATATTTCATTCTCTCTCTCACTCAACCACGCTACTAACTCGCTTCTTTCTTTCTCACTCATAAAATCATAACCATAATCTTTAGCATCAGGGTAGGGTCCAACATAATTTTGATTCTCTCTAGTATTAAAATAATGCGGGAACCACCCTTTTTTCAATTCTTGCAAGTCAAATGCTTCCGGGAGTGCTGATAATTTCATGGGTAAAAAGCTGAGGCTGTCAATCACCTGTATATGTAAATTTTTCTCCACTGTCATATACATGATTTTTGAGCCGTTGTAAATAATTTTGGCAGGTCTTATGGATTGATCGATCAAATATTCCAGAATAAAATAGCCATCATACCCTTTCATGTTATGGGCAACAACCTTGAAATATTCGTGTTGATCCGTAAAGAGCCACTGTCCAAACTTTTCGGTCGTATCCGTGCCCTCGAATATGACTTCTCTGAATCCGCATTTACCGGGACAAGGACCTGGGTCCTCATTCTCGTGCAGATCAAAATTGTCACATTCCTTACAACGGGTACCACAACCCTTACATACGGAATCGGGAGTCAGTTCTTTTTCAATGCATTTAGGGCATACTGAATGAGCCACAACAAAGTTTGGACGGTGGGTCGCTTTACCGCACCATGCTGTTTTGCAATTCTGACATTTGGAGCAAGATTTACACATCTCTGGCAATTGACAGTCCTTACAATTTAATTTTGAATCGGGTACGTATCCTTCAACGCAGTAACTCATCTCATCCTGACTGCATTCAAAATCAAAAAATATAAATTTTGGAATGTAATATTCTTTGGCCGGTGTGGCTCTTAAATAACATTTATGATCATTCATGACATATTTGTGACAGGAGGAGCACTGGTATTCGCCACATCGATGCTCCTCCTTTTTGCGTTTGTCTGTTCTCAACACCTTGAAACATGTGGGACACTTCCACCATTTTTCGCATGGTGAAGGGCCACTGGGTTGTCCTTTTTTAGGCCCAAATTTGTATGTTGTAACTTTTTTGTGCTCAGCGTAACAAACTGCCGATCTGCAGGACATATTACAGTCGCTACATTTCACAGGTTCTACGTTAAGGCACATGTCACTTTTACAGACAATACATTTTATTTCACATTGATGGCCTTCTCTGTTATTATAATGTTTGAGACATTTTGTACAGAAATAACTGCAACTGAAAAATCCCGTGATGCTTGTAATGGCGTGAAAGTGATCATCATCAACCAAATAAATATAAATGCATGGACAATTGTCATTGCTAGCCACGGTTATAAATTTGTTTCCTAAGCGAGCACTCACCACCATTACACGAACACCAAGGAATTCTTCAAACATCCTAACATCATTTTAACTGAGGGGTTGCTCGGTGCTCACACCGACGGCATGACACAGTGCTTGGGCTAATTTCTTTTGTTCGTTTCTACTCTTATTGCGTAAATTTTTATAGTAACTTTCGGGTACTTTTCTGTGTTCTAAAATCAAGTCTATATTACTTCTTTCCCCTCTGTTTTTCCTTATTTCTTTCCATTCTCTAGTGCATATGTTTAATTTTGCCCAACTGACCCCTATAGCCCTAGCCATACACAAATTGTCTTTATTTTCAATAGTTACAAGGGACCTTTTTAGATGTACCAAATTGTTCTTACCCTTTACTTTTGTCATTTGTCGTTTTGATGACCCTTTTGGCAAAATGATCAAACCAATAACAATAATAAAACTCTGATCAATTAACAGTTCTTGATGGCTATTTAGCACTTTCATAATGGCCTCTATAACTTTTGCCGCATTAAGTTGATCCCATCTCTGTAGTGGAACTATAATAGGGTTATCAAGTCCTTGGTGTTGAATAATTACCCGTCCCAAGTCATTACAAGCTACATTACCTCCGGTCTCATTTAATACATTTTCGAATAATTGCTCAAGTCCTCTTTGAATACCACTTATACTTTGACCGTAATGTCTTTCGTCTATTTTTATCTCATAGGTCCTGTCCACAGCCTTGTTTTTGGCATACGTTCTTTCAGACTTCTTTCGAATATTATACCGAATATCGTTCGAAGATCCTGACTGAGGTTGATTTGGAGGGAGTATAGGATTCCATTCCCCATCTTCAACACAAACTCGAGCAGTTTCCTCCATTTCGTCGTCAAACAGAAGCGCTTTTATTGCCCCCTGTATCTCTTTTTCTATTCTTACCGATTCCAAATCTAAGTCACTACTGTCATTGGTTATAGCCACTGGACCTCCTAAATTATGAAATAACGAATCAATTTGTTCATTTATATAATGATCACTGTACTCCGGATTTCGCAGTTGGAATAAACGGAACCTCACAATAGGGGGAATCCTGAATACCCATGGTCGCAGAAAAATTCATCAACTCTTCAGCATCGGTATAAGAGTGGACCATTGTCTCTAAAGCCATCTCGAAGGAATCCATTTTCACAGTAAGAGGTTCACTGATACAAAGTAAATGATTATGATAAAACTAGTACGCTATTGGGCTATAAATAGTCCCTCACGTTCTTGTGTCTTACAAACAAGATAAAACTTGTACGCCATTCGTAATGACTATAAATAGTTCCTCACGCTCTTGTTTCCTATGAACAGGTTAGAACTGGTACTCTATTCGTAATGTCTATAAATAGTTCCTCACGTTCTTGTATCCTTTACTCATATTTATTTACTTTAGGAATAAATAGCACATGTATCAGCTGCTTTATGCCTGAAAGAAAAAAAAACAACACCATTTATAAATGAAAATAATTCTATATGATAATATAAGGAAAACAGTTTGAGAGAGATAAGAAATCGAAAAAAAAATTACTTTTCCACCATATTTTCTATTATGAAATACACTATGTATAAACAAGTTTCATGGTCCTGTCATTGCGAATATATCACTGTATTTTTTTTTTCCTCATTATGTTATCAATTTCTATCCGATTTTTAAATTGTTTGCATAATCGTTAATAAGAAAAAAAAAAAAAAAAAAAAAAAATCTCTGTACACCGGTATAACGAATTATTGACTGTCTAATATATTAAGAATTAATATAAAAATAAAACTTACCCCTCAAAAGATCCTTTCAATCCAATTTTCACAGAACTTTGTATAATTAATGAGCAGTGATTTTAAAGCGTATCTTCATGTAAGAATGATAGAGGTTAAAATTACGAGCAACGAACGATTCGGGGAGAGGGGGGAGGGGGTGGGGGCGGGGGCGTGTCATTGTAAAGTCTAAATAGTGATGCGCAACGAATCGGGGTATGATGTTGTGGAATGCAGACAGTATTAAACATGAAAACGAGTCATGTCATTGTACAGTGTAAACATATTGTCTGTCATTGCATATTGTCTTAACGTAATCGTGCTTTGTTACTCTGTAATGTTCATTGCAAGCCCTGTATAAAATGTTTAAAATAAAAAATGGAGCTTTATTCTTATTCAGAATGGCTTGCAGAAAAAATCGTGGTGGTTTTGGAAAACCTTGTAATGAGCATTTCAGTGAAGATTATTTGCGTTATAAAAAGTATTTGGAATATGAACACTTTTTTACGCAAACATTACTTTGATGCAGAACAATTCATATGGCAGTCTCCTTGTAGTCTGTTCTCACAAGATTACTCTGTTGCAGAAGTGTATGACATTGTGAGAACTACTATAGAGCAATATAATGTCGTAACACACTCAGGAAATAGGGCGATTTTTGAGAAAAAATTTCCCTATGTCATTGGTACAGACATTAATAAAGAACCAGTTAATTGCTGCAAAGTCGTATGCTCTTTTTACGGGTTTGCTTTACCAGAACGTATTAAATACCAAGATTTTTTCCCTGACTCGGTTTTCATTCTCTGACTCAAAATATAAAAGGCTTTCCTTAGGAAGCCAACAACAAAAAAAAAAAAACAATATATTAAACACGCAGACACAACACGTACGCACGCATGCACGTTCTTCACAAGGTTGAAGATAAACATGCATAAACACTTATTACTATACACCCGATCGGGTAGCTCAACTGGTAGCATATCCGACTCGTGATCAAAAGGTTGCGAGTTGGATCCCTAGTTGAGTTTCAGGCCTCTCACCTCTGATGTATGTGAGAAAGTTGCCAGTGAATTGGAAAAAGAGTTGTGTTAGTACAGGTGTAAGAAAGGTAAGGAATACGTGGATAGGTACACTGACCTCCGTAATATGACTTATGCTATTAAAGCGATGTTAAACTCAAATACAATAAAGTCCTTACTACCACAAAACTCATTTGATAGTGTAACTGATTAGTGAGAATGGATTATATAATAAGTGAAATGTGCAATTTGATATTAGTTTACACCGCTCGAAAAAAGAAAAAAAAAAAAAATAAATAAATGAAGACGTTGTGAATGGAGAATTTATCTTTTAAAGTTTGTGAATCATTTTAATGAAAGATTTCTCGTTTGATAAATGCCTTTTCTTTTTTTCGCAATGTTTTGTTTCACTTCACCATAGTGTGTGTGTGTGTGTGTGTGTGTGTGTGTGTGTGTATGTGTGTGTGTGTGTGTGACATATAAATCGCGCCAACAGCGAATCTCAGTAGCATGGCTAAATGGTTATACGGAGTCGCGGACTCGTCCCTTATCACCGGATAAGTTCATTAGTCAGTGTTAAATAACAAATAAAAGTAACTTTGGTCCATCATTTATCAAGCCTCTTTCACCTTAAGTGTTGATAAACATAACGTAAAACTAAATATGAAATTTTCCGATCTCATCTCCTTTAAGATTTCGAACTACATGTTCTACACCGTTTGATCTTGATCTACACTGTCCATAAACGGTTAGGTAGTCACGTTTACCAGCCAAAGGGTTAATAATAGATGAAAGGCCGCGGGTTTTGACATTTTCCGTACTATCCTCCCAGGAAGCAGAATCGAGGGAGATTAGTATAAGTTGTCAGAACTTGTTTCTCAATCGATGTAAAATAAATATGTTTAAACTAACCTCCTTTACGATTTCAAATTTGTTTATTCACTTTATAGTACTAGAGCCCCTGGAACCATCTTCAATCAGTCTTCAAGTACCTTTAAGTATCTGAAAGACGATTAATTCCCACTCACTAATATTTGAAAGAATACTTTAAGTCGAGGGATTCTATAGAAAAACAGTAAAAGGTCATGTCGAAAGGTTATACTCTCAGTAGTTGTGTACAGACATCGCAGCAATATTTATATAACGCAAGAAACAACAAATAGAGACTTGACCGGACATGTTTGAACGAGATTGAACGTGCTGTTCACATCCTGCGAAATGATCTTGATCTACTCTTTAATTTTCAATTCGACATCAATAACCGAAATATTGCTGTTCCATCAAAGTTATGATTTGGGAATTCAAATATCTCCTTAGCGTGTTCTGTGCAGTCTGATCTTGATCTTGGGGGGTCTGAATTATGTATATACATTGTCTTCACTCAAATCACTCTTCAAACAGCCTTCAAGTACCTGTAAACATCGTTAGGCGGATTTAGTACCACTCACTAATATTTGAAAAGCACTTAAAGATGACTGACGCTATCAAACACAGTGTGAAACAAGGAAAAATTGGTGACGCGCTAGGAACCCTTATACTACTAACGTGATCAAAACATGGTTGTGAAAACGTTTTTGGAGTGAGAATTCAATTATAGTGGCTTAAACCCCCCTTTTTTTCTTGTCACAAAGTTTGAAAAGTGCCTGTACGCTCATCTTCTTATTTAATTGATTTAAACCATTTTGCAGACGGCTTGGAGCAATTCGACTGAACTTGCACTGAACCTGCAATCTGAACTTGTGCCGTACCATCCGCTATTTTAAAACATAGTTCACTGAATTCTCAAGTTTTTTTTCCGAAAGTAGGTCAAATAATACTCGGACTTGTGTATATAAAAATCAGATGGTATTTATTACGCAGTCTCATATTTGCTTCCGTTGTCAGCATTTTAGTGACCTATGTTCTGGACAGCAATGCAGTCACGAAAATAAATAAAAATCGACCCTAACATATTTTATAATTAATTGCATAAGAATACGTGTAACTATAAGATACGTTAACGTCCACCTGTTATTGGTCGATTGATCGTTCCCGAATCTCTATTACCGCTAAATGTACTTGGAGGAGCGGAGCTATGATACAGAGCAGGAAACCTAGAGTTGTCGTGGGTCAATAAGGTATAAATTCTCCAAACGCAACCCTGAATAGTGTAAACTAGTAGCTTTTGACTGACCACCTTCTATTTTGGCAACGAAAAGCAGAATGATATGATGAGCCAACATAATCGCGTGATGTTGGCAACTCGATAAAAAAAAATACATTTCTAACGACAGTTTCACCTTTGCTGTTCCGCCTGTTCAAGTTTTAAATAGGTCATTGTCTCCGTTTTAACTCATTAACAGACTGCGGCAAAGTTTAGGACTTTACCTAATTCAAAGCATTCGCAGACAATAGGATGAATGTACAAAAATGGTGAAGTTTATCTTAGAAAGGGAAGAAATCATTGAAAGAAAAGAACAAAATGTCAGTTAATCAGCATTCTATACCAGGATAGATAAAACTCGGGATTGTTTGATTAAGGTTTATAACCACTTATAAGGTATAATAAAGTAGTAACACCTATCGTCCGACTCAAAATCACGCTTGTCCGACTCATCATCGATTTCGTCCGACTCATTATCGTTTAGGCTTGCCTCTTTTAAACACGTACTCGTATTTTCCCTACATATACTTTTATTTCCGACTGTGAAAGCTTCCATATGCTTTCGGGAATATCAAGCCTGGTACCAGTGAAAACAAGGCTCCGATATGCTTCCAAATACAGACAGTATCACTAAAAATAGCGTGAGGGTCTCTGAGTCACTATCACTTTACCGTAAAAGGCACTGAGAAATATCTTCTTGTTACCGCTTTATGTTAAAAAATAAATATCACATAAAACCTCCTCCAGCAGTACATGTATTAAAGACGATCGCTACAGTTTCACCATTTTTTTCAAAACATTCAGAATTTCATGAAACTTTGTTTGGTGATAGTTTATTATCTGATCTACAAAAATAGGAGATAAAAAGAGGGGTCACCAGCTTTGGGAAAATTCTATGAATATTTCTTATAGTACACCCTGCATTGCGGCAGTTCAGGATGAAATTCACCTATGAAAACTAAGTCTATGTATATTTTTTTAAATGACAATAATTATAAGCAAATTTTATGTCATTGTATTGGTGAAACATCAAATTTAATTAAAAAAAAAATTTAGAGTATACTGAGTGTCAATATTAAAAAAAAAAACCTTAACTTATGGCTAAAACACCTTTATTTTGGAAAAAAACAAAAAATCGAAAGAGTATGTTTTAAAGTTATTTTTTTGATTGTTCTAACATTCAGATTTTTCTTATTTTTTCTATAAATAATATTCAGGTACTAAACTAAAAGAATCAGGCTTAAAACAAATGGGTCAACAGCCTTATTTTTTTTAAGAAAATACATTTTAAGTTTGTGGGTGGGGCACTAACTAATGAGTAAATGTAGGGTTAGTTAAAGACAAAAACATTATATGAAGTAAAGTATCTCAATTTTTTCAATAATACGACAGTATTTATAAGAATCAAGTTTGTTGGTCATAAGAAACCAATTCATAGCATATAAATGTAATACTGATGTTAGCATTTAACCCATTTCCAAACGACTAATTTTAGACTTCTAAATTTGACGCGTTTGCAGACGCTAAACCAAAACCTGATATTCATGTTTGATGGGTCAGAAATCATTGTGCGAAAAGCAGAAATCAATTTTTAGGAGCAATTTCTCCTTTTGACATCAATGTTTTCTAATGTTGTCTGCTGCAGACTCATCAGGCTAAGGGACAACCTAGTAAAGGAGAAAGAGTTATGTACAGCCCCTCGTTTTCTGCAAGTCTTTACCATGTGACATAATTTTGGACTAGACCAAACTGAAAGCATCTGCATCTGAAGGGATGTTTTAGCTCGACGACACGTCTGCCAGATAGAGCGCTAGCGGCAGCATCTGTGTCCATATTTCCGTTGTTAGGTGACAAACGGTTACGTGATTTACTTTGACTTTCAGTCCGATCTTTTGAAAGCGTAATTTTGGATTCTTGCCTCGCATATAATTATTTGGCTTGATTCTAATACTTTTTTCTTCGTTTTGCTGACATGAAAAGACCCGTTTTAGTTCTTGGTTTATCCATTCTGCAGTTATTGGCAAGTGTGGCAAGATCAATTGTGTTAGGTGCTCACCGTTTTTCGAGTAAAAGGTGAGCGTGATAGTTACACGAAGCGTGAAAATGGAAACTTTCGCGAACGTCGTTAAACCACATTCGGCACACCTCGGGTGATGGAAGCCATCATATCCCTCGGCTGTATCTGGAGGATTAATATGCATCAGATCGATACATATCCGGAAATACGCCGGTTTACCGTTCTGAAAATTGTAAGGCTCCTCTTAAAAAAGGAAAACTTGAGTTTCAATTTTCTATCGAAATCTTTCTAACTATGTTTCAGTTGAGTTGGCAAACTGTTCGTACATTCATTATTTATCAATTCCGATTAAAGTTTTCACCGACAGATAAACAGATGTGAATAACTTCATCGAGGTTGTTTATGTCGTTGCTAAACGACTGACAGTGGCGCGCCGTGTATAAGATCACGTGATTCGCAGTTCAAATGGAAACGACCGTTATACGGACGAGGTTAGATGTAGGTACGGAATCGGCCGAGTTGTGACGAGTGCGTTAAACCCATGACTTATTTTTGATAATACACTAGTGTATTATCGCTTTTTGGGTCCCGGTTCTGATCAATTTTTAGTCATGGGCTCGTGAAACTTGAGAAACCAACCACAGTAAATGCCCGAATTTGTACTACTACGCCGTTTCAAGGAAAAATGACGTCATTTTTGCTAAGGCGTATACGCGTGGGCAGTTTTTGATTTTCATGTTGTATAAAAAGCAAGAAATGCAGCGAAAGCTTTTTAAAAACAACAAAACAAATTTGTTGAATTAATTGCACTTTCCCCCATTTAGTGATCGACCTAATTTCCCGTCCAATCAGAGAGGAGTATTTGTGGAAATTTTCGGTATCAAGACAGTTCCCCGACATAAGTTTTCGAGACAGTTCCCCGACACTTTTGTTTCATGTCAAATAACCTTTTATACTGTACAATACACAGTTATTATTGATAATGATGAGAAATTAGAGATATTCGTGGATAATTGATGTTGTGATCGAATTATTTGCACCTTGTGAAGATTTCTATATGGAATGACGGGTAGTTATTCTCCCATGGGTGAATTCACAAGGAATCACGACTGGACATTATAAAAATAAGAGAACTTTAAGAAGACCTTTAGCCAGCCTCAAAGTTGATAAAAGGATATGATTCGAGGTTATTTGAAGTTGATTCTTTAAAGTCTTTGGATAATTTGTATTTTAGTTGTGTGTATTCTTTTATGTTTTATAGAAATACAATAGAGAGGGCGAGAGAGAGAGGGGTGTTACCTGAGTGAAATACCTTTTCTGTTTACCTTGTACACTCGGACAATATTACATACACTAACTAATATACATTGTAGATCTATATACCATTTGGGAGAATGTAATGTATTTCGATATTTTTTATATTTTGTGACGAAAGGCCGTCAAACTGTTCCTAGGAACTAAGCTTTTAGACGTTACCATATGACCAAATGTAATCGCCAATCATAGGTACAAACACTTTAATTAGTCACAAAAGATCATTTATCCATAAAATCCTTCATCAAACATTTTTTTTTATCCATGATAAGATTTATTTTGTCGTTTGACATCGAACAAAAGTGTCGGGGAACTGTCTTAAAAACTGTCGGGGAACAGTCTCCAAATCTGTCGGGGAACTGTCTCGAAAACTTGTGTCGGGGAACTGTCTTGTCGGGGAACTGTCTTGTTCCCGAAATTTTCTACCTCTAAAAAGTCCATAAAATTTTGTCTGCCTAAAATAAAAACAGGCGTTCCGCATGTAAGAATTCTACTGGCTCCTCCTACATCTGCGCAAAATTAATTCAAGCTTCTCCCAACCATTTAAAGCACGATTTGAAAATTGTTACAACACAACTTCCACCCTTTACCGAGCAATCCTGCATATTATCGGTGAAAGTATGATTTTCGAAAATATTGCAGAAAAAGGGGAAATTGCAAAGGAGTAATCGAGTAATGAACAATTTGTGATTTTTCTACTACACAGTATTTTTACCCCAAAAATCCAATCAATTAAATCTTTCACTCCCATTGGCAACGCAAGTAGCTTTTGCGTACTTTAACAATCAGTCTGCAGAGAACGTGAAGTCTGATCATGAATTTAAACATTGTGTTAAATAGAGCAATGTGAAAATTTATCGTCTGTCTGCACGTTGTCCGTTCTGTATCGTGACCAAAACGTTGATTTACAAAGAAATGATATTTCAAAATCTCGAAAAAAATCATTATCTAAACGAAAAAGGCAACTGTGATTATTTTGTAGAAAAGTTCAACTTTTCCTTTTGTAATTTTCTTCTTACAATAACCCCCAACTGTACTAAGCAAGTACAGGTATAAGGGACACTCGAAAAATGCTTGTCACTATTTACAAGACGTCCAAATTTTTGCCTCTACCATATTAAAAGCAAATTGCAGACGGGAAATTAAATGTGTCTGAAATGATAGTTTTTATAATGGAATGGGTCGAAAACATTGTTAGATAAGGACAAAACTGTAGATTCCAGCATTTTCTCCTTTTCCCACAATGTTTTCAAAAATTTCCCTCTCGGGGTGGTTAAACCTGGGGTTTGGTTGAAGGTTAAGACATTGGCTTACCCAATACAGGTATATTTCAACATTAATATGATCCCTGCTCTGGGAGATGGAGGCTAACTTCATCTCCGTGATGTAATTTACCAAGTCATCACATAGTTATGCATCTACAAAATCGATTTTGTCTAACAACTGAGTCATGAGGTAGAGTAGGCCTTGCATATGCAAAAAATTCACAAAAGCAAAAATAGTTTCGGCACAGGTCAGCCTGCGCCGACTTCTCAGGCCGGTTGGTTAGAGCTTTTATTTTCTCGAAGAATTCTCTTTTTTGAGCTCTAACCATTACCTAGAAACTGTTTTATTCTGCCTTCGATGTAAATGTCATTGACCTATCTACTTGTGTATGTACACATTTTAAACCGAACTACAAGTGTAAACATGGACCCGTGAACAGTGTATAGGCAGTAGGTGATGATTCAGGATATTTAGAAGGTGATGACGTCTTCATCACCGTCTTATGCCAACCGACAGACTTTTTCCCCAAGATGACGCATTACACCTCAGTTTCAAGAAAAATAAGTCCTCATAGATCAATAAACAGACGCGTCTGTGTCATTTGATATGTACAAATAAAATGCGGATTAAATATCAGTGTATGCCATTTACACAAACAATAAATTTCAGAGTTAATGTCGAAGAACTCGCTCTAAATTTGAAATTTTGTCTCGTTCCGCAGCTTTGACATGACTTAGTTCATAACGTACGTCTCAGATGGATCAGTAAAAGAAACACCCCAAAGCACCCAAAACCACTCGAAAACTACCAAAAACTACTGTCATTACGCCTCAAACAACTTTTCTAACATCTAAAATGGCATACGAAACGCTTAGATACACGGTTTTATAGAAGGCCATGAATTAATGCTATCAATTTGAGTATTTTAGGTCTTTGATTCGCTTTAGGTCGAAGTAATAAATGTACTTTGATTAATTGTAGTTGCGTACGCATTCCGGGATAGAAACCGAAAGTAGAGATCGACTGCACATAATTAATAAAGTTAGAAATTTGACATTTGTACTAGTTACTCATGTTGTCCGGACCCTAATACAGTGGGGACAAGAATATTTCATTCCTTTCGTATGGTGGCATATTTCTGCCACGAGATACGAGATAGCTATCATGATAATTTTGGTAAATTATCGCGATAAATTAAAAGTTTCCTGGAAATCTTATCAAGATTGTGAAAGTTTCATGATAATCCAACCCCACATGCTGACTTCAATGCGTAAACAAGAAATGGAAATTTTTAACTTTAAATGGCTACTTTTCCCATACTGATTGTTCATTTTTTTTATTTCATCTTTATTATAACCTTTCAAACGATCTTAACGTGCAAAATTCTCATTAAAGACATGGATCGAGATCAGTAAATGTCTGAAATTTTAACGTACTCCGGCCACCCCTATAAGAGGTTGCCACGAGAACGACCTCACGTGTGTCCTTATCAGTTTCATATTTTTTTCTTGATTAATGTAGGCAATAATTGTCAAGGTAGTGTGCAATATAATGACCGACGAGGAAATATAGGGTGTTTACGAACTTTCCGGACAACCCTCGTACATCTTTAATATTCTTTAGAGTGCAAGACTAGTCTAAGTGCAAGACATATGGCTTGATATGTGCATTTAAGTTGGATACAGACAATGAATAACAACAGGATAAAAAGAATAGACTTTTTATGAAGAGAATTGTAATCAGAAGTGTAGACCTCTTCAAGATACAAACCTGTTCTGGTGCTTCATAATCCACTGCAAAATAGGGTTAATAAAGGTTTTCACACTTTCATCTTTTCGTATCATATCCTTGTAGCCCTTTTTCAAATCGAAATAAACATGGCTTTCCGCAGGCTCGACAAAATACTTCAGCTGAGATTTATCATCTATGAACTCTCCGTTGATGTTCACTGAGAAAAATCCGATTTCTTGTGGCTGATACTGACAGAGGGGAAACTCTTCGTTAAAGCGATCTCGATCATGCACCTCAAATGAGTCAACAGGGTCATGCTCGAAATTTTGTCGAGACCGGACAGTTCCAGAGTCTGACCGTGCTGAATATCTTGCAGCTTCACTCATCTTGATTCCTTAAAAAATTTTATCTAGCCTTACATCAAAACCGGATAAAAATCTATAATTCTTCAGGTCCACAACGCTTTCAGCAGATATATAAAGGAATAATTCTTGTCACGTTTTAATTTAATACAGACGTTGAATTAACTTTCCGGGTGTTGTTTTTGTTTTAATCACATGAGATATCGAAACAGAAAGCGAAACTAGAACCGGAAATTTTGGAAGCACATGCTTGGCTTCGCCACAAAACAAGTTCGCTATTGAAGGTTCCGCCGCTGAATGGTTTCGTCGTAGGGAGGTCGGTTCGTCCAATACATACATGAATATTTATAAAACTTAAAGGGCAAATCTATATACAGTATATTTTGACATGTATAGTTTTTTCCTTCATTCATCTGCAAATGATATCAGCAAAACACCAGTTTATCATTTTTTCACAATAACCATCCGGTAACATGCAATAAACGATTTACGGATGTTTAAGAGGTGTTCGCTAAATTAGACTTATAGAGTAAATCGAAATCTTGCATGTTTCAGTAACGAGGCAAATTATAAAATGTTTATGCACCGTGACGTTTTTCTTGTGGCTTTGTTTTGTTTGCAATTTCCAGTTTTTTTTCGACATAACATTTTTGTTATGTTTCACATTATTAGTTGTACTGTCAGGTGGCAGGGGACTTGGAAACTTGTTCACGGCTATGGCGAATAATGTCGCCACCTCGCCGATGAGGCACTGAAACCTTGGTAAAACGTGCAGTTTGGTGCATAAACTTCATGATGTCACCTCGATAGACATTCGTCGTAATTTTATTCAAACGTGCATTTAAACAATTTTAAGGTAAGTAACTATTAATTTTAATGATTTGTTGGCAAAAGTAAGCGACCATAAGTTGTCTCAAACGGCCATTAGATTATCCTTTTAACGTTACGCACAATGTATGAGTTTCGACACTTCACAATTTGCTTACCGAAGGTATCGCTCGTTTTAACACCCCCCCTCCCCGTGTATGTTTTAGAATGACATCAAACGATAATACATGTAAAGTTCTATATTCATTTATTTAAAAAAATAACCCATTTTTTCCGTTTTAATGACAACCATCAAGGGAAACTTATATGGTGCAGGCTACTCAACATGTTTGTCTTGTGGACGGCTTACAGGTATCGATCGATCTACGCCACCGTTTTGGATGTTGTGTTGAAAGTGTAGTTATATATACTGGGCTTCCGAAGGGGAAAGTGCTTTTACGTGTCTTTTGCCAATGTACATGATGTATATGTTCGGGGCATATTATCCAATCAGATCACGAGAAATTTCTTTGCAGTATAATAATCTATGCTGTATCTATGTATAAATACCTGAAATTAATAAATTTTGATCACCATATCTTATTTTTGGTTTTTACCCATACTTGATGTAACTAGAGCTGTCACTGAATGTGACCTAATACCCCCGCCAGCGCTTTGACAGAAAAAAGTGTCAAGTTCAAGGGGAGATAATTCCTCAACCAGGAGGAGTTGACACTTGAAAATTACGTCTTGCAAATCTTCAATATATGATCAATATATGTGCAAAGTTTCAATACAATTGAAGGAAAACTGTAGGAGGAGTTTGCGACACAAAATTACTAGTATTTTGAACACAGACGGACACACGGACGGACACACGGACAGACAGGCTGATTCCAGTATACCCCCGAAAACATTCGTTTTGCGGGGGTATAAAAATCCTAAGCATGTACCCGTTGTATTGCCTTTAACCGTCCGACAGATAGGGCCTAGGGTAAAGTGGGGTGACAGATGTTTAGATAACAGACGATTTCGGTAAATTGGACAAATAATTGAATAAGGACCTTGTTCATTCAAGAGTTACTGATCTTGAGGCTTATTGTAATGAATCGATTTGGGTAAAAATCGTTGTAAATTCTGACATATATTTGATTGGTACTTTTTATAGCCCCAAAACAGCAGACAAAGATTTTTTTAGAAACTTTAATCTCAACATTGAAGCAGCTTTTAACATATCAAAAAATGTAATCAAACCAGGTGATTTAAACGAGGATTTACTTAATGATAATTTTTATAATTTAAAGGATACTCTGATACTTAATTCAATGACTAATGTAATTAATTCTCCCACCAGACAAAATGCACTTCTTGACCCCATCCTTATTCCGGTTGATATGGAAGTTTCTGAGTCTGGCACTATTGTACTACCGCAAGAAATAACTGACCATTCAGCAACGTATGTATCTATACCCTTTTTTAACCAGATCCAAGCTAGCTACGAGAGAACTATTTGGTTATACAGCAGAGCTAATTACGAGTTGCTAAATAAAAATATCAAATCATAATTGGAATATTTTGCACAATAACTCTCTTGATGTACCATGTGATTTATTTACTAAGGCTTTTATTGATTTGGTTAAAGAGTGTATCCCATGTAAAAAAGTATGTATTCGACCTGATGATCAGCCATGGTACGACAGTGCAATCAGAAGACTTTCCCGTAAAAGAGACAGAATGAAACGTACTGCCAAAGCATCGGGGAAATCTTCTGATTGGTCAAAATATAAGAATAGAAGAAATACTGTTAATAACATGAAAAAATATCCAAAAGAAAATTTCTTTAAAAATTTGGAAACAAACCTGACAGATTTGAACTATAATGATAAAAAAGGATTCTGGAAAATTATCAAACATTTTATTAAAAAGAACAATTCTTTATCAATGGAGAGGTCATCTGACCTCTCCAACAGTGGTGAGTTTAAAAGGCAGACTGCCCCAGAATTTGCTTTCTAAATCCATTTTTCTTACGAAATTGTTCTGATACACAGTCTGTTTCGTCATGGTTATGTAAATAAAGCGAAATAAAAAAAACCGAAACATGAAATAGACTTGGTTTATTCTTATATGACGAATTTCAGAAAGGATTTGTTATATTAATTTGCCATGGCTGCAAACGACCTCTCAAATAATTTTTTTTTTTTTTTTTTTTTTTTTTTTTATTAAGCAAATAAATCTAAGCAGAAGAAAAAGAAGAAGAATTTCGTTAAAAAAGAGAAAGAAGACCGCTGGACAAGACCATGCGATTTGAAACCGCGGCAAGAAGGTCAAATGACCGTCATGTAAAGCATATGAGCTTTCTACGTACGCCGCGGCTTTTTGACTTGTTTGTTTACATGCACCAAAAGATATTGAAATTAAAAGCCAATAAACTATTTGAAGACATTGATGCTGACCTCTCCTGGCTTCTTTTGTAAAGAAGCCAACTTGTGTTTTCCACCTTTGAGTGATACGCTACCTAATGGAGATAAAATTTGGCATGCTTCTCCCCATGAAAAGGCAAATTGTTTAAATGCATGTAGTTATTTTGCATCAATATCAGCAGTAAAATGACAACAACATTATACTTCCCGAAAGTCAACTTAAAACCTCAAATAAACTAGTAATAGACGAAATTACCATTACTGAAATAAAGGATAGCATTCATTCTATTGACATTAATAAAGCTAGTGGTCCAGATAATATAAGCCACAGAATGCTCAAAGGTATTAACTCTATCTGCAAACCACTTTGTATACTATTCAATCGTTCCCTATTGGAAGGGGTTTTCCTTGATTCCTGGAAGAAAGCAATTGTCACACCTTTGTTAAAAAAGGTGATAAGTCTTTGCCGTCTAACTACAGACCCGTCTCTTTATTAAGTAGTTGCGGTAAAATTCTAGAAAGAATTATTTTCAAACATATGTACAATTTTCTTGTGACCAATGATCTTTTATACAAATATCAATGGTTTTTTGCCAAAACACTCTACAACTTATCAACTTATAGACATATATCACCATATATGCCAAGCCATTGATCACGGCCAACTCTCTTTTATTGTTTTTTTGCGATATTTCCAAAGCATTTGACAGAGTGTGGCACAAAGGTCTTTTATTTAAACTTAAAGAACATGGCATAGGTGACAGTCTTCTTATGTAGCTGACTAGTTTTCTTGAAAATAGGAGGCAAAAAGTTGTAATACAAGCATCAGAATCTACTTTTCTGCCCTTAAAAGCAGGAGTACCGCAAGGCTCGGTCCTTGGGCCTCTTTTGTTTCTCATTTATGTAAATGATATTACAGAATAACTATTAAGTCTTACTAGATTACATGCAGACGACAGTTCTCTTTATTATTCACTACATCACTACAAGATATAGAGGGTATAATAAACCATGACCTAAGAAATGTTTCAGTATGGGCAAAACAATGGTTGGTTGATTTCAACCCAAATAAAACTGAAGCTGTTATATTTTCCTCAAAAAAGGATCATGGTGAGCCAGTACTTTTTTTTTGAAAATACTAGAATTAAAATTGTAGATCAACATAAACATCTTGTTATAACCCTAAGTAGTTCCGGTCAATGGAATGACCATATAAATAATAATTTAGAGACTGCATCCAAAATAATTCATATTATGCGGAGACTTCAGTTTACTTTAACTCGTGCAGCCTTAAATCAAATTTATCTATCTTATGTAAGACCTATCCTTGAATATTCATCGATAGTATGGGATGGCTCCTCAGTTTCATGTTCAGATTCTATTGAAAAATTACAAAATGAAGCTGCAAGAATTGTAACAGGCCTTACAAGATCAGTATCTCTTGAAAATCTTTACCGATAATGTGGTTGGGAAACACTATCGTCCAGAAGAAAAAAACTTTATGTTGTATTTTACGTTAAAGTTTCTAATAATCTTATCCAGCAATATATAGAAGAATTAATTCCTCCATTAGTTGGCAACAGTTCGCAATATCAGCTGAGAGACAGCCAAAATTATGAGAACATACATACTAGAACAAATATTTTACAAAAGTCATGTATCCCCTCTTCAATTTCTCTTTGGAACAATCTAGAACAAGAAGTAAGAAGTAGTACAACATATAGTTCGTTTAAATCCAAACTTACTGATAAGACGAGGCCTGTCAAAATTTCAAATATTTACTGTATTGGAAATAGATATATCTCAGTTCTTCATGCACGATTAAGAAACAATTGTAGTCATTTAAACGAAGATCTTTACATGAACCATTTAAGATTGGATCCCATGTGTGACTGTAATAATGGGGTTGAAAATGCTGAACATTATTTTTTCAAATGTTACCGTTATTCTGATTTAAGAATTTCGCTATTTCGAGCAACAAGGGAATTCCACACTTTAAATACTGATAAATTATTGTTTGGCTGTGCTGACTTAACTTTAGACCAAAATTGTTTACTTTTTGAAGCAGTTCACATGTATATAAAAGAGACAAAACGTTTTAAGTAATCGACTCCTACTGTAACAGTGATAATTTTATCGGACGTCTAACTGACAGCATCATCCGATTTCCTTTCATCTCTTTCCTCCTTCTCTATAAATACCCTTCTTTTCATTTCCTTTCGTTTTCTTACTTTTTTGGTACATATATTAGACATAAATTTATTGTACTTGCCATTGTTGTAAAAAGAGTTATTGAAATTGTCTTTTAGGGGAAGGACCGATTCTAAGTTGATAGAACTTGTGGTCCAACCCCATTTCAACTTATATGAAATAAAATATGTTTAAACTAACAAAGCAAATATATAGTGTTTCTGTACCGTTACGTTTTTTACACTCAATACATGGCTATCCACACGTTTTCAGGTACATTTATATAATATTTTTTGTTATGCCGCACCTGCCATGCTGTACCTATATTTTGTAGTTTATTTCGATTTTTGAAATCAACCATAGTTGAGGTAATGAATTATACGTTATCCATAAACATGTATCCGTTGTACCTCCCATTTATCACTTAGGGTATATTTGAAGTAAATCCTCAGGTGAAAAGTGCTGCCGGTACGGGATTCGAACCCGGGACCCACTGCTTTCAAGGCGAGTGCTCCAACCGTTGAGCTACCCGGACTGCTCGACATCCACACTAGGCCTACTGATTGTCACTACACCTTTCGCTACTTTCGTTTACTTTTGCGGCCAATTTAAATTTAGATCGGACTGTATGAAACACGGAGTCTGGCCGATGGATTTATTCGACGCTCTAACTAGCGTTAGAATTATACATAGTTAACATGAGTTCAGAAACAAAGGTAATACAGGCGAACATAGCCATTTTCGCGGACATGTAAAAATTGATATCTGCCTATTTTACCTGTATTTTTTTTTATATAGAATTATTAAGGGCTTTTGTATATATACGCTTTCAACTTCATCAATTTTCAGAATTGAAAATTATCTCAACTGAGGTTAGAAAATTCAATTTATTTTCTTTCAAATGAACTTAGTTTTATAAATTTCGTAAAAGAAACTTTTGGTCCTTTTTTAACTTGAAAATTGTAGGTATGGTTTATATAGAATAAAGAGGAAAAATACATTTTCCGAAGTTAAAAACTGACAATCATGTATTTGTTGAATTTTCTTTCTTTGTGTTGAAAAGTCAGAATTATCTCAAGTGAAGTCATAAAGCTTATTCATTGCTCTTTAAATTGGTATAAGTTTGAGTCATTTAAAAAAATAAACTTTTGGTCCTTTTTACAGTTTTTTAATGCCCCTATCCTATATTTTTCTTTTTCCGTGATCGTTCGTATTGAGCCGGAATTTGCCGATGACGGCCGAGTCTAAATGTTAGATAAGCCTCCCGGGTATCTTTGCTGTGTTACATAATGTTAAACGGACCCCCTGCTATGTTTATGATATATACATGTATCCACATGATTATGAACTGGAATTTATGCCCGGGTTGTTTGATCGGTTTAATCCCTTTTGTCCCACATTTTGATGTTTTGATTGAAATATAAATGTGGGACAAATGGGAATTTGTACAGGTAAGGGTACAGATAATCCTTGCCTAGGGCAATTTTACAACTATAGTCCGTATCAATTCTGGTAGTTATAGGCAAATTATGCATAAAAGAGACCGAATCTTACTTTTATTTCTTTATTCATCTGTAAAACATAAATTTTATAAACTAACTATCTCTCTCTCTCTCTCTCTCTCTCTCTCTCTCTCTCTCTCTCCATCTTTAACCCTATACCAAACAATATTGGGTTTTTACAACCCTAGGAAGGATTGCTTTTGTTCACACTGTGGGAAAAGGGGAAAATGCTGGTAATCAGTTTTTTGCCCACAATGTTTTCCTCCCTATCAGAGGGCTTAAGCTCTTTTTTACCAATGTTGAATTTGAAGAAGACTCTATCACTCTCGAGTCAGAGGCCTATTGAAAACATTTTGGGAAAAGGAGGAAATGCACGTAACAAGCATTTCTTCTTTTCCCACAATGTTTTCTACCTTTCCAAAAGCAAATTTCCATTTTTGAGCCAAATATATTTTATTCTCTGCAAATGTCTACCAAATTAATCTTTTTGATACCGACTATATTCGCACTTATCCTTATATCACCCCTAACCCATACAGGTAAGTGCCTTATTGGTTTTTCAAAATGTGGGACAAATGGGAAGACACCGTTTGATCATGACAGTATCCCTGTCTGTATCTAACAGATGTAATAAAAGACCAGAATTTGATAATTATGAGATTTTTTCCCCATAGATTTACAGTCACTAAGATTAAGATTTGAAATTATAAAATGTACGTTTGCTATTTTTCCACTCTTCAACTTTCAGATATTAATGCCGTATCAAAAGTATTTTCTGGCGACAGCTCACGAATTCATGTTTCCTTGCCATTTTCAAACCGGGTCTTGACCTGTCACATCATATAGAAGGCTTTTGAAATTATTGAAGAAAAAGGTTTAAATGCGGGTTATCAACATTTTCTCCATTTTCTCGCAATGTTTTTTACTTTTTGAAAGGCAAGTTCCATCCTTTGAGTAATGTTTTATTTGTTTTTTGAAAATGACTTCATATAGAACATTTGTCTTTTGGTAAAGATTTAAATAACGAATTAAACCTTTTACTGTACAAATACGACTTCCAACGATCCTGCGGTTGATTGTTTAGGATAAAATACGGTAACGGGTGCAATAACTTTTTACAAGTTATCTCCTACTTTTCAAAAAAATATTTTCTACATTACTCAGTTATTTTCTCCTGCAAAGAGTATTAACCGTAAAAAGAATGACAATTCTAGATCTAATAGATTAAAATTGACACAGACTATGAATTTTGTGGGAAAAGGGAGTAAAACAAGCGAATTTTCCTGTACCAATGACTTAAAAAGTTAGCTGCTGCATAACGTATAAGCCCTTATAGATTAATGAAAATCCCGGAGAAATAGTATCGTTTTCAAATTGCTCTGTGAGAAAAGGTAATACTTAACCCTTTACCACAAAGTCCCGAGTTTTAATTACCCTTTAGTAGAAAGCTTTTGAAAACAACTAGTAAAAAGTTATTGCATTTACTCCTTTTTTCACACTGATTTTGATCTTTTTAGAGACAAATTTCATCGTTTGAGTCACATTTTATTTGTCTTAAGAAAATATTCTAAATTTGGACAAGTCTAAAATTTTGTTGTTTGGTGAGGAGTTATATAACAAATTTAACCTTATTGTTGTACAAAATACGACTTCTAACGACCATACAGTTGATGTCCAACTTTTTTTTTTACATCAGTCAAACAGTGCCTACCTTCTTTCAAATATTCCCCTTTCAACAACTTTTATATATTAATTATTCATCGGTAAAAATTAGCCTAAACAGTGGATGGCTTGATTCTTCCGTATCTAAAACGACGCAACCTGCAAAAAGTATAACCCCAAAAAGGTTATACCCAACTTTATGTTTCAATATATAGTTCAACGCATAGATAGACCTAAGTTGTTCCTAAAACGGAGTATGCAACTTTTAGACTCGCTCAAAATGGAAACATCTTGATAGAACGATTAATAGTAGTAGACATTGTGAGAAAAGGCGACATCGCTCATTAAGCAAAAGCGTTACCAAATAGAAATCGGCGCCACACAGTCTATGGAGTATTCGGAACAAAACATTTTCTCCTTTTTGTTCGATCAAAACCGACTACTTTAAATGGATGCATTCTTATAACTTTTCGTGTGCATAAAACGATGTACATTTACTATAACGGTTCTGAGCAGTATTCAAAATTAATATATGTGCTATAAATGAGCTTTATTTCTCTTCCCCCATTTTTTTTTCGTCAATCGTAGGAGGGGAAATTATACAAATCAACAAACAAAATACAATTTTTAAATTCTGACTTAATTACCCCATCAAGATATGACTGTTTTAGCTATTTACTAAATGACAAAATTCTAAGTTTTTTTAAGATGAAAGCATTTGCAGACGAGAAACGTGGCACATAATGAAACTTGCTTTTGAAAGGGTAGAAAACATTGTGCGAAAATGAGAAATTGCCGATCACAAAGATTTTCACCTTACCATGTATTTCCAAAAGCCTTCTTTCTCAGGGTCGTCAAACCATGAAATTATTTGCTAAGGTATTTAAATGTCGCATGTAGCACATTTTCCCGTCAAAAATTAAACTCGTTGCCAAGTGGCGAAATTTTGGACTCAACCAAATTAAAAGCATTTGCAGACAACAAATTAAATGCAACTCAAATGATAATGCCTGTCTTTGAAAAAGTAGAAAACATTGTGGGACCAGGAGAAAATGCTGTTTACCAGAATTTTCTCCCTTTCCCACAAAGTTTTCAAAAGCCTTTTCTTTCGGGTCCGTTCGACTCGGGAGTGTATGATTAGTGTTAAACCGGAACTCCCAAAATGCCGAATTTTTTGCTGGATTCAGCAATCTGTTGATATTGCAATATCAAGGATTTAAAAAAAAAAAAAAAAAAACAATCGACGTATAGAATCGATTAGGCCCAAGATCAGACTTGTTTTGTGCAGTCTGTTATTATTCTACACTGTCAGCAAAAGTGCATTTGGATGGATTAGATTTCAAGATCAGACTACTTATTGTGCAGTGTACTAATTATTGTTCCTCACTGACAGCAGAAGAAATTAGTTGCACAGAGCAGTTTAAGGGCCGAACAGCAGGGGTCAGTTAATGTTTCAGAGAATCCAAACTTTACCCTTAAACCGAGGATGAATTCATTACAAACCGACAAACAAAGCTCAATTAGGTCTATAACAATGTCAATGGTCTTTTCCTAAGAAAAATCTTGCTGTATCTGATGACCAATGTAAATCCAATGTTCTGAGCAGTCTGATATGGGTGCACATTCTTGAAGGGCTACACTGTCCTTTAGCAGACAAAGGGTTTAGGTTGAAATAAAAAAAAAAAAAAAACGCCAGATTTACAGTCTAGGCAAGGATTGTAAATTTGAAGCAGGCTACTGTTACGTAATGTTACGTTTCTCTTACCTTTTATAAAAAAAAGATGTTATAGTTGCGGGTTATCGAATATCGATTACTGGTATACACAGTTTAAGTTCGCCAAACTCCGGAAACTCCCGAACCTTTACGTATGATATCGATTATTTTCATCGATTTGTTGATATGCGAGACTGCTGATAACGCATGTCCGTGAAAGTTGGGTATGAATATTATGGCAAATGAAGAGAGGGAGTGAAAGAGACAGATATTGAAACCTCGACAAATGCTCTTTTAAACTACACTAGCAGTGTGTAATCTGAACTGTTTTGCTGATATAAACGTGCCCTATCCCACGGCGGCACGGATTTCCTCTTCTTTTCTTTATGTGTGCAGTCTGATCTGCGAACATCTCCTCTACTGAGTTTCAAGTAAAGTGAAACCCAGGTTAATCTTTAAGAATCGAGCTGTGTAATGAGCGGTTCTGAACATGCCCTATCTCCTTATCTTTTGGGTGTATGAAGTTTGATCAGGGATCGTATATATCGTAAACAATCCCTGGTCTGATCTACAAATTTAGTCTCCTCTATTACTGTTTTATTTTTTCCTAAAAAAATTAGTTTATTCTTTCATTTACGTCTTTTATAATAATTATTATTATTCTTTATAATGTTACTATAAAAGAATAATAATGTAAATAATGACGAAGAACATAATCGCGTATTTGTTACTTACATATTAACAATGTTAGTCATGTTTGAAATATCATCATTTTACATATTAAGACATAAAAAAATATTTCAATTCGCACCTGTTATTGGTCGCGAAACATAAGAAACGCTACTCTGTACATACCTACTGTATAAATTTATTCTCTGCGAAGAAGTCGTTTGTAATTTTGTGACGTGTTTCCTCTCGAGGTGGAACCAGTTTTTATAAACACGGTTTTTGGTAAATTTTGAAACTTTAATTAGCCAAAAAAGTGAGATTGGTAATTTTGTTATTGGATATTTACATTGATAAACGTTCCGGACAATACCAATATAACATCATTACAAGGGATTTTTCAGGTTACTTGACATTTAGTAGCATTTGAGAAAGTTTTTTCAGCGTGAAAACGCCTTACTTTCCAATTTACTTTACCCTATTGATTTGATATTGAGTCGGGCACAGAAAAGTATTGAATTGATATTGAGCCGGACAGTCCAACTTGATATTTTCATTCCTGGGTACAGTAGATAAAGCACTACCCGCAATAATGAAAATTAAAATGGAGTACTAACTTTACTTGTGCTCGTATTCAAATTCGCCCCGTTCATGTTTCGTGTACACCTTTTTCCACTTCAAAAACATTTCAGGTGAAAACATCATGAAATGAAATGTCATCAGTATTTCGCCTTGATGTGTTTTATAAAGCCCAATACGTAATATTTAACTTTTTAATTAAACGTGATTGGATATGAACAACGCTCTTTAAAGGTGGGTTTCAAGATTCTGTGACAAGTCTGCCCAGGTTAATGTTGGAGAAAACTTTCTATTTTTGTATTTATTCTACATAATTATCATAGAAATTGTATCTTGATGTTTTATTGAAATTATCGGCCCAAACAGACCGCAAGGGCATGGACAATCATTACATGCAGATGCCTTAAACCCCTATTCATAAAGGAAGGTTCATCATTTCAAATGGCACCTTAACGTTGCCTCAATCAAGCTCAGTTGGTTTATAAGTTTCAGTGAAGTGGAAGAGGGTTTTGTTGTAGTTGAACTGTTCACTGTTATAATGTTATAAGAATGTGGTCCGGGACGATAATGTAATTTAGATCCACTAACAAAATGATCAATCTTACGTTTTCGGCAAATTGAATTTTTCGAAATTCCCTGCAAATTGTGTTGATAAAAACAGTTGAAACTTTAAAAATACTTTATATCCAGATTTAAACTCATTAACCAGTTTCAAACTTTCTACTATTTTTAGTTCGGTGATTAGGTCAACGTGATCAAAACATGGTTGTGAAAACGTTTTTGGAGTGAGAATTCAATTATAGTGGCTTAAATCCTTTTTTTTTTTTCCTTGTCACAAAGTTTGAAAGGTGCCTGTACGCTCATCTTCTTATTTAATTGATTTAAACCATTTTGCAGACGGCTTGGAGCAATTCGACTGAACTTGCACTGAACCTGCAATCTGAACTTGTGCCGTACCATCCGCTATGTTAAAACATAGTTCACTGAATTCTCAAGTTTTTTTCCGAAAGTAGGTCAAATAATACTCGGACTTGTGTATATAAAAATCAGATGGTATTTATTACGCAGTCTCATATTTGCTTCCGTTGTCAGCATTTTAGTGACCTATGTTCCGGACAGCAATGCAGTCACGAAAATAAATAAAAATCGACCCTAACATATTTTATAATTAATTGCATAAGAATACGTGTGACTATAAGATACGTTAACGTCCATCTGTTATTGGTCGATTGATCGTTCCCGAATCTCTATTACCGCTAAATGTACTTGGAGGAGCGGAGCTATGATACAGAGCAGGAAACCTAGAGTTGTCGTGGGTCAATAAGGTATAAATTCTCCAAACGCAACCCTGAATAGTGTAAACTAGTAGCTTTTGACCGACCACCTTCTATTTTGGCAACGAAAAGCAGAATGATATGATGAGCCAACATAATCGCGTGATGTTGGCAACTCGATAAAAAAAAAATACATTTCTAACGACAGTTTCACCTTTGCTGTTCCGCCTGTTCAAGTTTTAAATAGGTCATTGTCTCCGTTTTAACTCATTAACAGACTGCGGCAAAGTTTAGGACTTTACCTAATTCAAAGCATTCGCAGACAATAGGATGAATGTACAAAAATGGTGAAGTTTATCTTAGAAAAGGAAGAAATCATTGAAAGAAAAGAACAAAATGTCAGTTAATCAGCATTCTATACCAGGATAGATAAAACTCGGGATTGTTTGATTAAGGTTTATAACCATTTATAAGGTATAATAAAGTAGTAACACCTATCGTCCGACTCAAAATCACGCTTGTCCGACTCATCATCGATTTCGTCCGACTCATTATCGTTTAGGCTTGCCTCTTTTAAACACGTACTCGTATTTTCCCTACATATACTTTTATTTCCGACTGTGAAAGCCTGGTACCAGTGAAAACAAGGCTCCGATATGCTTCCAAATACAGACAGTATCACTAAAAATAGCGTGAGGGTCTCTGAGTCACTATCACTTTACCGTAAAAGGCACTGAGAAATATCTTCTTGTTACCGCTTTATGTTAAAAAATAAATATCACATAAAACCTCCTCCAGCAGTTCATGTATTAAAGACGATCGCTACAGTTTCACCATTTTTTTCAAAACATTCAGAATTTCATGAAACTTTGTTTGGTGATAGTTTATTATCTGATCTACAAAAATAGGAGATAAAAAGAGGGGTCACCAGCTTTGGGAAAATTCTATGAATATTTCTTATAGTACACCCTGCATTGCGGCAGTTCAGGATGAAATTCACCTATGAAAACTAAGTCTATGTATATTTTTTTAAATGACAATAATTATAAGCAAATTTTATGTCATTGTATTGGTGAAACATCAAATTTAATGAAAAAAAAATTTAGAGTATACTGAGTGTCAATATTTAAAAAAAAAAAAAACCTTAACTTATGGCTAAAACACCTTTATTTTGGAAAAAAACAAAAAATCGAAAGAGTATGTTTTAAAGTTATTTTTTTGATTGTTCTAACATTCAGATTTTTCTTATTTTTTCTATAAATAATATTCAGGTACTAAACTAAAAGAATCAGGCTTAAAACAAATGGGTCAACAGCCTTATTTTTTTTTAAGAAAATACATTTTAAGTTTGTGGGTGGGGCACTAACTAATGAGTAAATGTAGGGTTAGTTAAAGACAAAGACATTATATGAAGTAAAGTACCTCAATTTTTTCAATAATACGACAGTATTTATAAGAATCAAGTTTGTTGGTCATAATAAACCAATTCATAGCATATAAATGTAATACTGATGTTAGCATTTAACCCATTTCCAAACGACTAATTTTAGACTTCTAAATTTGACGCGTTTGCAGACGCTAAACCAAAACCTGATATTCATGTTTGATGGGTCAGAAATCATTGTGTGAAAAGCAAAATCAATTTTTAGGAGCAATTTCTCCTTTTGACATCAATGTTTTCTAATGTTGTCTGCTGCAGACTCATCAAGCTAAGGGACAACCTAGTAAAGGAGAAAGAGTTATGTACAGCCCCTCGTTTTCTGCAAGTCTTTACCAAGTGACATAATTTTGGACTAGACCAAACTGAAAGCATCTGCATCTGAAGGGATGTTTTAGCTCGACGACACGTCTGCCAGATAGAGCGCTAGCGGCAGCATCTGTGTCCATATTTCCGTTGTTAGGTGACAAACGGTTACGTGATTCACTTTGACTTTCAGTCCGATCTTTTGAAAGCGTAATTTTGGATTCTTGCCTCGCATATAATTATTTGGCTTGATTCTAATACTTTTTTCTTCGTTTTGCTGACATGAAAAGACGCGTTTTAGTTCTTGGTTTATCCATTCTGCAGTTATTGGCAAGTGTGGCAAGATCAATTGTGTTAGGTGCTCACCGTTTTTCGAGTAAAAGGTGAGCGTGATAGTTACACGAAGCGTGAAAATGGAAACTTTCGCGAACGTCGTTAAACCACATTCGGCACACCTCGGGTGATGGGAGCCATCATAACCCTCGGCTGTATCTGGAGGATTAATATGCATCAGATCGATACATATCCGGAAATACGCCGGTTTACCGTTCTGAAAATTGTAAGGCTCCTCTTAAAAAAAGAAAACTTGAGTTTCAATTTTCTATCGAAATCTTTCTAACTATGTTTCAGTTGAGTTGGCAAACTGTTCGTACATTCATTATTTATCAATTCCGATTAAAGTTTTCACCGACAGATAAACAGATGTGAATAACTTCATCGAGGTTGTTTATGTCGTTGCTAAACGACTGACAGTGGCGCGCCGTGTATAAGATCACGTGATTCGCAGTTCAAATGGAAACGACCGTTATACGGACGAGATTAGATGTAGGTACGGAATCGGCCGAGTTGTGACGAGTGCGTTAAACCCATGACTTATTTTTGATAATACACTAGCGTATTATCGCTTTTTGGGTCCCGGTTCTGATCAATTTTTAGTCATGGGCTCGTGAAGCTTGAGAAACCAACCACAGTAAATGCCCGAATTTGAACTACTACGCCGTTTCAAGGAAAAATGATGTCATTGTTTCTAAGGCGTATACGCGTGGGCAGTTTTTGATTTTCATGTTGTATAAAAAGCAAGAAATGCAGCGAAAGCTTTTTAAAAACAACAAAACAAATTTGTTGAATTAATTGCACTTTCCCCCATTTAGTGATCGACCTAATTTTCCGTCCAATCAGAGAGGAGTGTTTGTGGAAATTTTCGGTATCAAGACAGTTCCCCGACATAAGTTTTCGAGACAGTTCCCCGACAGATTTGGAGACAGTTCCCCGACACTTTTGTTTCATGTCAAATAACCTTTTATACTGTACAATACACAGTTATTATTGATAATGATGAGAAATTAGAGATATTCGTGGATAATTGATGTTGTGATCGAATTATTTGCACCTTGTGAAGATTTCTATATGGAATGACGGGTAGTTATTCTCCCATGGGTGAATTCACAAGGAATCACGACTGGACATTATAAAAATAAGAGAACTTTAAGAAGACCTTTAGCCAGCCTCAAAGTTGATAAAAGGATATGATTCGAGGTTATTTGAAGTTGATTCTTTAAAGTCTTTGGATAATTTGTATTTTAGTTGTGTGTATTCTTTTATGTTTTATAGAAATACAATAGAGAGGGCGAGAGAGAGAGGGGTGTTACCTGAGTGAAATACCTTTTCTGTTTACCTTGTACACTCGGACATACATACACTAACTAATATACATTGTAGATCTATATACCATTTGGGAGAATGTAATGTATTTCGATATTTTTTATATTTTGTGACGAAAGGCCGTCAAACTGTTCCTAGGAACTAAGCTTTTAGACGTTACCATATGACCAAATGTAATCGCCAATCATAGGTACAAACACTTTAATTAGTCACAAAAGATCATTTATCCATAAAATCCTTCATCAAACATTTTTTTTTATCCATGATAAGATTTATTTTGTCGTTTGACATCGAACAAAAGTGTCGGGGAACTGTCTTAAAAACTGTCGGGGAACAGTCTCCAAATCTGTCGGGGAACTGTCTCGAAAACTTGTGTCGGGGAACTGTCTTGTCGGGGAACTGTCTTGTTCCCGAAATTTTCTACCTCTAAAAAGTCCATAAAATTTTGTCTGCCTAAAATAAAAACAGGCGTTCCGCATGTAAGAATTCTACTGGCTCCTCCTACATCTGCGCAAAATTAATTCAAGCTTCTCCCAACCATTTAAAGCACGATTTGAAAATTGTTACAACACAACTTCCACCCTTTACCGAGCAATCCTGCATATTATCGGTGAAAGTATGATTTTCGAAAATATTGCAGAAAAAGGGGAAATTGCAAAGGAGTAATCGAGTAATGAACAATTTGTGATTTTTCTACTACACAGTATTTTTACCCCAAAAATCCAATCAATTAAATCTTTCACTCCCATTGGCGACGCAAGTAGCTTTTGCGTACTTTAACAATCAGTCTGCAGAGAACGTGAAGTCTGATCATGAATTTAAACATTGTGTTAAATAGAGCAATGTGAAAATTTATCGTCTGTCTGCACGTTGTCCGTTCTGTATCGTGACCAAAACGTTGATTTACAAAGAAATGATATTTCAAAATCTCGAAAAAAATCATTATCTAAACGAAAAAGGCAACTGTGATTATTTTGTAGAAAAGTTCAACTTTTCCTTTTGTAATTTTCTTCTTACAATAACCCCCAACTGTACTAAGCAAGTACAGGTATAAGGGACACTCGAAAAATGCTTGTCACTATTTACAAGACGTCCAAATTTTTGCCTCTACCATATTAAAAGCAAATTGCAGACGGGAAATTAAATGTGTCTGAAATGATAGTTTTTATAATGGAATGGGTCGAAAACATTGTTAGATAAGGACAAAACTGTAGATTCAAAAATTTCCCTCTCGGGGTGGCTAAACCTGGGGTTTGGTTGAAGGTTAAGACATTGGCTTACCCAGTACAGGTATATTTCAACATTAATATGATCCCTGCTCTGGGAGATGGAGGCTAACTTCATCTCCGTGATGTAATTTACTAAGTCATCACATAGTTATGCATCTACAAAATCGATTTTGTCTAACAACTGAGTCATGAGGTAGAGTAGGCCTTGCATATGCAAAAAATTCACAAAAGCAAAAATAGTTTCGGCACAGGTCAGCCTGCGCCGACTTCTCAGGCTGGTTGGTTAGAGCTTTTATTTTCTCGAAGAATTCTCTCTTTTGAGCTCTAACCATTACCTAGAAACTGTTTTATTCTGCCTTCGATGTAAATGTCATTGACCTATCTACTTGTGTATGTACACATTTTAAACCGAACTACAAGTGTAAACATGGACCCGTGAACAGTGTATAGGCAGTAGGTGATGATTCAGGATATTTAGAAGGTGATGACGTCTTCATCACCGTCTTATGCCAACCGACAGACTTTTCCCCCAAGATGACGCATTACACCTCAGTTTCAAGAAAAATAAGTCCTCATAGATCAATAAACAGACGCGTCTGTGTCATTTGATATGTACAAATAAAATGCGGATTAAATATCAGTGTATGCCATTTACACAAACAATAAATTTCAGAGTTAATGTCGAAGAACTCGCTCTAAATTTGAAATTTTGTCTCGTTCCGCTGCTTTGACATGACCTAGTTCATAACGTACGTCTCAGAGGGATCAGTAAAAGAAACACCCCAAAGCACCCAAAACCACTTGAAAACTACCGAAAACTACTGTCATTACGCCTCAAACAACTTTTCTAACATCTAAAATGGCATACGATACGCTTAGATACACGATTTTATAGAAGGCCTAGAATTAATGCTATCAATTTGAGTATTTTAGATCTTTGATTCGCTTTAGGTCGAAGTAATAGATGTACTTTGATTAATTGTAGTTGCGTACGCATTCCGGGATAGAAACCGAAAGTAGAGATCGACTGCACATAATTAATAAAGTTAGAAATTTGACATTTGTACTAGTTACTCATGTTGTCCGGACCCTAATACAGTGGCGACAAGAATATTTCATTCCCTTCGTATACAGTAAATATAACCTGAAATATGAAACGCTGGGTAATATACAGCAAATCGACCGTACATTGACAGCTGGGTGGAGAACGAGGAATACCTAGTCTTAAGTTCCAGAGTGATTTTCTGTAGCAAATGGCATCGATGAAGCTGAATGTGGATCTAAGACTTACAGTCTGCTTTGTAATTGACCTTTCTGTAAATGCGAGTTTGGCACGCCCCCGTTAGTAACGGGATATTTCAGTTGTCAAGCCTGACAAACAAACCAGAAAATGGCGTCGAATACAAAGAGAAAGAGCGTTTATTTCAGTTTTATTCTAGCTGATATTTAGCTCTAGGTTAATTATACCAAATTTTTTCCCGAACTTTCTTATCAATTCGAATAGTATCGGCAGCGTAACCAGAAAAAAATACTTAAAATAATGTCATACTTATGAGAAATCGAGAAGTAAAATTGATGCAAATATGTTCGTTATTCCATGTTCGGTCACAGCATTTCAAATAAAAATACATTGTAAGTTATTGTCCGCAACATTATGATTATTAAAAGGGGCATAAGTTTTTAGCTCCACTGGCCGAAGGCCAGCGGGCTTATGTCATGGCCCGTTGTCCGTCGTGCGTCCGTGCGTCCGTCCGTGCGTTAACTTTTATTTTAAACATCTTCTTCTCTGAAACTACCCATCCAATTTTGATGAAACTTCACAGAAATGATCCTGCCATGGTCCTCTTCAGAATTTCTTGAAAGAATTTGATTCCTTCAAAAACTCTGGTTGCCATGGCAACAAAACTTAAAAATATTGGAAATCTTTGAAAATCTTCTTGTCCGAAACCACAAGGCCTAGGGCTACCAAATTTGGCATGTAGCTTTGTCTAGTGGGCTTCTATCAAGTTTCTTCAAATTATAGCCCTGGGTCCAAATTTGACCCCGCACCGTGGGTCACAAGTTTTACATGGGCTTGTATAGGGAAAACTTTAGAAATCTCCCTGTACCTAGCCATAAGGCCTAGGGCTACCAAATTTTGCATGTGGCTTTCTCTAGTGGGACTCTACCAAGAGTGCCCAAATTATAGCCCTTGGGTCAAATTTGACCCCACCCCGGGGTCACAAGTTTTACATGGGCTTATTTAGGTAAAACTTTAGAAATCTCCCTGTACCTAGCCATAAGGCCTAGGGCTACCAAATTTTGCATGTGGCTTTATCTAGTGGGCATCTACCAAGAGTGCCCAAATTATAGCCCTTGGATCAAAATTGGCCCTGCCCCGGGGGTCACAAGTTTTACATGGGCTTATATAGAGAAAACTTAGGAAATCTCCCTGTACTTATTCATAAAGCGTAGGGCTACCAAATTTCGCATGTAGCTATATCTAGAGGGCCTTCACCAAGAGTGCGTAAATTATAGCCCTAGGGTGGAATTTGATTCATCCCGAGGGGTCAGAAGTTTTACGTGGGCTTATATAGTGAAATCTTTAGAAATCTTCTTGTTACTAACCATATGAACTAGGGCTACCAATTTTAGTCCTGTCTCAGGGGTCTTATGTTCAAAACCAATTTGCCAAGTATTGTAATGTTTGGCATGTAGGGATTTCACGTATTAGCCAGTGGAGCGATACAGGGCCATCATGGCCCTCTTGTTAAGACATTTCGTCAGTATATAACATAATTTGACGGTAAACAATACAGAAAAAGGATTTACAATTTAACCCGTTATCACACAGTCCCGTCCTGTATCGACCTTGAAGAAGGAGACTTTTGAAAACATTTCTCTCTTTTCTTGGGTGTTTTCTACCCTTTCAAAGACAAATCTCATCACTGGAACAAACGGTAAACGTGAAGAATATGCTGAGTGTGTAGATATAGATCAGATTGCAAATAGTATGCAGCCTAGTCTTGGATTAAAACGATCTGCTTCTTACATTTTAAACATACTTACATTAGATTTAAAGATCTTACTTCTATTCTGTTCTGGTTTAGAAGTTCAGCTTAAAACAGAACAGAACATATCTTTATTTCACCCAGGTATACAATATACAACATGGGGGTAAGATTATAATAGTTTTACCATAAATAAAACAATAAGCAGATTTACTTGAGACTTGAATTCGATCGGTCAAGAGAATGCCATAATATATTATGCTATATTCTACTGTACTGAACTGAGGGGTAAGAGCCTTTACCGCCTTGAAATTGGATGTTCAGCTATCTGTATGGACTTGCGGGGTAACGTGTGTACACTACATGTTTACATTCACGTGTTGATTCAGTTTCTGTGAATGACATTCCATTTTTGTGGTATTTGTCGAAGACAATACCACTATGAGTTCAAGATTGAATTTTGAAGACCATGTATTGTGTTTTGTCCAAAGCCGAAGGAAATAAACCCAAATAAACGCAATTTTTCTGAAACAAATGAGTTTTTCGGTAGCACTCATATATGTAATTGGAAATGGCATGTTAAAATACACTGGATGAGGCCATCGATAAAGGAAATACTAATTTTTTATTGAAAATAGCTTCACTCATAGCCTTCTATTGGCGCAGTGATACTAAATTTATCTACTGATCGCTTGGTCCTGGGCTTTTTCGTTCCAAAACCAGTTCGTCCCATGGCTCGTTTATCTCATGTTTGCGCGCTACTCCATTTGATTCGGAATGAATATCTATATATCGAAATATTTGATTGTAATGTTGGGAATTAAACGTTAACCACCAAAGATATTTTAAAACCATGGTTTTTAGGTACAAACTTAAGGTTGACCAACTGTAATGGGATCGTGAAACACCGGCCAATGTCGGTCAATATCGGTATTTTACGTACAACAATCCGACTGCATCGGTAAGCTACGGCAGGGATCGTATATACGATCCCTGGCTACGGAGAACTGTCGGGCATTCACGTCAACTGCCGGACATTGCATGATTAAACTATTTATCGCCTTTTTTAAAATATAAAATGATACTTTATTAATGATATAAGATTTTTATAGTTGTGTTGTCGATTAATGTGACTGGTAAAAAATAAATACAAAAAATTACGAATTTTTCGGACACTTCCGGTGATGTTGTCATGCAATTTCGCGACGCTGAAGGCCGATTCTCGCGGAACAGAAAAGAAAAGCTGCCAGGTATTGCCACAAGACCAATTTAGACGGCCATAACTATGCTTGTGGATCCTTTGCCTGAGGCTTGTGTTCATGTTGAAGATGCGACGACAAGTGATAGTTGGAAGGTTGGCCGACGGATGTTGAATTTGATGTTCTTTCGAGACTGAGAGCGTGTCAATCGTGTCTTCTTGGGCCCATTTCCTTCACTTACGACAGCGTTGTGGGAGAAATATAGAAAGGACTCAGTGGATATTTGTATGTTAAATGTGAATTTCGTGATTTTATCATTAAGTGGCCTACGGTAAGACTCACCACGTCAAATCAAGAGAATCCCATATTTTGTTCCTATTACTAAACTGAGTTCAGGCAGAGACATACAATACACATCAATGTCTCTGGTTCAGGTAAGACCTGTCATAGTTTCTGTTTATCTTCAAAAATTTTGGTATACCTGAGTTGTTTGCTTAATGTACAGTACATATGTCTCTGACTCTTTTTTTTTTTTCTGCAGTGAAAAACAATGCTGAATGGACGGATACAGTACATGTATAAAAATGTATATAATCAAGTACAATGTAAGCCCTTCCTTGAAGCCGTTCCTCCTATGTATAGTCTCAATTAGAAGACTTTTAGGGTGCTTCCTTTCACATTAAAATTTTGGACATTGTTTTGTGCTTGGCATGGTCCAGGAGGCAATCGGTGAAAAAATGAAATAGCAATGGGATACAGTTATCGTACTACAGAACTCCAAAGTATTAAACTATGTAATACACAATGACCCAGAGTTCCCAATCACGCAAAATCGTACGTGAAACACGTACAAGTAAAATAAAAAAGGTACAAAATAACAAACCTATATGTGAAATCGCACACAAAAAATACAGACGAAGATCGAAATAAAAAGTAGGAAAGGCTTGCATAGAACGGCTCATGTAAAAGCAACTTTTTCGGAAAATGTAAATCATCAGAAAAATTTGGGATTTCCAGCTTTCTATTTTTAGAACATTTACATGGTTGGCGTACTCGGTCTTTATTGTCGTGATCAATAATTGCAGACTGGGACTTGTTTGTTTAAAAAATTATCCGTAATTCAGCTCTCCTTTCTTTAACGCAGTCTATGAAAAAGTGTTTTGTCGACGTCAATGTCTCTCGTCTGTAAACTAACATTGGTAATAGCTCAGAAATGCGGTAGGCCTACTTTAGAAGCTTTCGGATTTGGGTTCCCGTAAGCAAGCAAGGTATACTAGTAGAACCATTCAAGAAAACAGAATTCATATTGAGTACAGTAGTCACCAGCCAGACTTCGACAATGGCTCTGTTGAGTATTATGCAAAAGGCATGTGAAAAGATGAGCATAAAGACTACTAGTTATCACTTTGTCAAGTAATTCTTTTACTATTTGTTACATCAGGGATCAAATATACGATCCCTGGTTACATGTAAAAATGTAAATTCGCTTTGTAGATCTATATGATTGTTCTTCACCTGAAAGAGGATGAGGCATTTAAGAAAACAATTTAGAGTTGTAGGCATACTAATTTTTCTGAATTTGTACCCCCATTTTTTTTCTTATACCCCCATTTTTCAATGGTAGGGGGTACAAAACCTCCAAATAAAATTTCAGTGGGAACACTGATGACCCTAGTCTCCAAAACATATTGGGCAGCATTCATGGCTTTAAATTCTAAAAGCTGAATCAGGCCCTTGTAAATTGCACAAACTCCTCAGAATTCCATCTACTTCTTGTTTGTTACTGTCAAATGTTTATATGAATTTTAAAATGTTCTACAACATACCAAATCAAAAAACCTGCCAGCTAAAGTTAGAAATGGCGACAAAACCTTTTCTATGAAAAAAAAAATGGAATTTGGGTGGGAAAAAAAAAAACCCACAGAAAACGTCGAGGGAAGAGCAGAAATTGCTTGTAAAAAGCAACCTCTTAGCTTGCCAACAATATTTTCACAAGTATAAGCAATTAAAGAATTTCTTGGCAGACTGCTGGATCCTATATAATTTGTAATTTTCATTGTTTTTATGACTAGAGACTGTGAAGTTTCAAATTATTTCATTATACAGTAGGTATAACTTTAATACATGGTAAAGCAATGAACTGTATTCCTATGAAACATTTTTTTTTACAGTCATGATTGATAGCCTGGTTGGACTTTACAGAGTTAACAACTTTCTGGCTGCTTTTTGAAGCCGATTAGTGATGCAAATCTAACGAATATGGAAGAGCGATCTGGAGAAGCAATTGAATTACTGGCTGTGGAAACCACCCAACTAGCTGCTAAGCAGGCATACATAAGAAAAATACAGTAGGTTTTACATTTTTAAGCCTTTTTGTTTAATGAAAGTAATAATTAATGCTGTCTCCTACAGAAACAGATAGGGAGGCAAAATGAAATTGAAATTCAAAATGATCAGCTATGCTTTGATTTTTGGCTATAAGAAATTATTAGGTTGATTTTTCTAAACCCTTGAATGGTGTAATTAGGAGCATGCTGCATATTTAAACCCTTTACCACACAATTCCATGTTTTAGGGACCTAGAGGAAGAAGCCTTCTTAAAATGCTATAGTAAAGGGAGAAGATGCTGGTTACCAGCATTTTCTCCTTTTTTCCACAATGGTTTTTACTCATTCGAAAGCAAATCATCATTTGAGCCAAGTTTAATTTTTTTGTCTGCAAATGCTTTGAATTTGGAAAAGGCAAAAAATTTATCATCTGGTACAGGGTTAACTATTGCTTGATGCCAGGGGCACATTTATTTCCTGATCTTGCCATGCATTTTGAAAATCTTCCAGTTTCGAGTTTGTACATATATGTCCATATTTTGGTTTTTGACTATCAGAAATGTCTTGTCAAAATTGAAAGCATTTGCAGACGACAATTTAAATATGGCTTATTTAAGGTAATATTTGCATAAAATTGTGTCAACTCTTGGTTATAAACACCTATTGACAGTGCTACTATTATCAAGTAACTTTGTGTCTGTACTAGTTGAAAATAAGTTTTGCCTTCTGTGCAATATCTGCAGGACATATGAATCAGTTTTGAAATGCCATAGGCTGATGATTTTACCTTTCATGGTATTTAAGTATTGTGGGAAAAAAGAGAAAGTGTCTTGCAGAGCAAATTCCTGCTTTTTCCACAATTTTTTTAAAGTCATTTATATCAGGTATGCTTAAAGACAATGATTCTATGCAACTAGGGACATAACCTCTATTCTGAATATGTTGACCTTTCACATTAAGATGTGAAATCCTTTTTACTGTGCCAAAATGACCTTTCTGGACAATCAGAACTGTAATTTTGGTATTCAAATATTTTTTTTGAGTTAGACAAAGGGACACAGATCTGAAGCTCATGTTAAAGCATTTTGGAAAATATAGCATATTATCCTACCTGCTTTGACTTCTTTTTCCACAATTTCAATATCTTTTTGTTGAGAATTTAATGCATAAAATCTGTATTAGAATGATTAGAATGAAACGGACAACCTTTTTTTTTTTTTTTTTCAAATTTAATATTGCTGACTTCATTTAACCTGATCTTGACCTTTATGCTGAATATAGAAGTAGGCATATAAATAGAACTCTGACTATTTTTCGGATAGTTATTTATACACGGGAAGGTATACAGGTAAGCAATTTAACCCTTAGCCTACAAAGCGCGACTTCAGGAGCTATTGGGATCAGCATGGATCAAGATCGGACTCACTGCACAGAAAGTGCAGTCTGATCTTGGATCTACACTATCCAGTTAGGAAATATTTCTCCCAGAAATAACTTTGAAGTTTAAAAATTTCCTTTTTTTACTATTGACTGGAAAGTTTTCAACCAACGTATTCAGTAGGTTGAGGGTTGATTGGCTTAAACCGTGCGTTACCATTCGGGACATATGCTGAGCGATGCCGAGGATAAAAACAGAATATTAATCTATTAAATGATTTTGAACAGGGTCAGGTTAAACGAAGTAGATAATAACTAGCATTTTATTTCAAATTATGAAAATCATTAATATCACATACACTCAGTGATTAATCTGGCAATGTGTCACCAAGTGGCATAAACACACAGAGAGATAAATATTTATATATGGGCCATGCTCTATGAAAAAGGGACTTAATACATCTCTGTGATGATCTATTATACCAAGCAAGGCATCATATGATTATGGGTCTATAAACTCAATTTTGTCTAACAACCAACTGAATCATGAGGTAGACTGGTCCATGGACATACAGAAAATCTTCAGACGGCAAACATTGTGGGCCCATGTAAGCCTGGGCGGACCGCACAGGCTGACCTGGGTCAATTCTTTTTGTAGTTGCAGCTCCCTTTTCATCGAGCATGGCTCAATTATATATACACATTCACAGGTATTGGTTATGAGCAACATGTGGATACCAAACAGATTCCAGCTGCTATTCAACGTGGCAATTTCAAACCTGTCCATTTATCTGGAAATCCAGTTCTTGAAGAAACAGTTCCAAAAGTGTCTCTGTATTTTGATAAACTTTAACTTTTGATTTTTTTTATGTTTTTCAGACAATGTTTATGTGTTTTTTGTCATGTTACAATCATTTTGTCATAAGTATTTTAGATTTTCCTGAAATAGACAGGCATTAGAACATTCAGTATTGGATAGGCTTGAAAACATTTGAAAAAAGGGGAAAATGTAGGTACTGGGCAACTATCCTTTTCCCTCAATCTTTTTGAAATGTTAACTGCTACAGAGCTGTTGAAATACCTGTTTGTTTGGAAAAGGTTGATATGGTTTAGAAACAGGATCAGGCTAAAAAGATCATACAAGGATCAGACTAAAAAGATGTGCAGAATGCTTTTTGTGGAATAGTATGTTTTATTAGTTTAAACATATTTTATTGCCATTTTTGGTACAAAATCATATTTATAACGTACAAACACAGAACTATTTGGCAAAGGGGTTTGACCACAAGTTCTAACAACTTAAGTTCTGCCATTCCCTTGTGTTTCTGTTTTATTAATATTTATTGATGGTACTATCTATATTCCGAAACATTTTATAATTGTTGTCATATTATGAAATTATCCATTTGAAACAATACTTAGACTGCAATTAATCATGGTTATTTTTCATATTTGTATACCCCACTTTTGTTGTATTTTACATTGTCGTAACTAGAGTGGGAAACATGGTAAAAAACATGCATTTGGTTGTCTGAGCAAATGGTTCTTTTTTCACAATGCTTTCATAAATGTTTCCAATTGGATATTGACTGTTTTCAGTCGTTTAATCTGTGGTTACCAGAGCATTCCAGTCATACTCCAGTGTGGTTCATTGGAGGCTTTGCTGTGCAAAAAGTGTTCATGAATGTTTGTGCGTAATACTTTAAAATTCTTTAACTCTTTACCAAATGACAAAATTTTGACTTTTCCAAATCCAAAGCATTTGCAGGTGACAAATTTGACTCATTGAAAAAATTTGTTATTGGTATGGTGGTATTGTGGGAAAATGAGGAAATTCTGATCACCAGAAATTTGATAACAGCATTTTCTCCTCTTCCCTCATTTTCAAATGCCTTTTTCTCAGGGTTGTTAAAAACCAGATTGTTTGGTAAAGGGTTCTTAAACATGGCTTTGTGACTTGACCACTAACTCTTTACCACATGACAAAATTTTATATTGGTCCAAATTGAAAGCTTTTGCAGACCACAAATTAAATGTGGCTTGAATGATTAGATTTCAGTTTGAAAGGTAAGAAAACATAGTGGGGAAAGTAGAAAATGTGGTTACCTGCATTTTCTACTCTTCCCACTATGTTCTTTGCCAGTAATTGATTTCTCTGTGCCTTATTATTACATGTACTAGGAACTTTCAGCCTGCAATTTATAAGCAAAAATGTTTGTCTCAGTTGAGAGTTATCTGCCTGTATTTACTTTTGCCTACTATGTGTGCTAGGAAATCAACTCAGCTTTGCATTGGTGTCTTGTTTAAAGCTTTATGCAGGTTTATAGATATTATGCATGAAGATTTATGATGTTAAAAGGTCTAAAAAACCATTTTACTATGTATTTCTTCTCAGCGATTTCAATATGCATCTTTCTTGACCGACATGCTTGTGTACCACAGTAAAATTAACAAAATCTTGTCATTTAATTGGTTTAAATTGTAAATCTAAATCTCTAAGCACTAATTAAGATTAATTTATCAATAAGTAGTTCACAGAGATAGGAAGTGGTGTGTTTTGAACTTAAGAAAGAATTGAAGATTATTGATTTTAAGTAATGTCTTTTGTATATTTTTATGGAAACGTCAAAATAGTGGTGTGTATGTTCAAAATCTAATATTTTCAGTTACGTGCGGTGAAAGATGCTGAAAATCACATATGTTGTTCCAGATAGGTTTTAGAAAAAAAACTGTGTATGGTTTATCCATGCCCCATTCATTAAAGTATGATATTTCTGAAAATAAATTTGAGGGTTTGTCTCAGAAAAATGGCAAAAATAAAGAAAATCCTGTTACACTTCGTGTTAGTTTTGTCATATTTTCTCTGATTTTTATAATTTACAAGAAAATTATTAGTACTCCTGAAAGAATATTATGTGCTGAGTCTTCTAGTACCAAATTTGATACAAAATACCATAAATTTGAAAAAAAAAATATTTACATTTTAATCCCTTAGGGGTGGTGTCAATTTTGTTTCGGAGTCTGGAATTGGGGTGGATTTTCAAAAATTCGTATAACATTACTTTTTATCGGGCAATGTTTCTGATTTTTCATATTTAAGACACTTAGACAATAAGAAATAAGTTAATTATGATTTTTTTCCCTTCATTTTGACACATTGCCCATTACAGTTGGGCAACCTTAATTTTATTCCATATATTCACATGGTTTCTAGCTCTATTGCCGAGCCTACAGGACTTGAGAACAGGGGGTCGTGAGTTCGATCTCCTGCTTGGCCAATTTCTTTCCGAGGATTGACGATAGTCATTGTCACAGGATTCATTCCTCTCTCATCGCTGATCGTTGTTTCGATGATGGTTATGTGGGAAAGCAGCCAGTGGCTTGAAAAGAATATTGTGCGGAGTATTGGTAACAGAAAACCCAGGAAAGCATGGATAGGTGCACTGGCCGCCGCGATATAACTGAAATAATGTTGAAAAAAAACGGCGTTAAACACCATTCAATCAATCAATCTTTCTCTATCCGTCATGCATCCTACTGTCAAGGGACGTTACTCCTGACTCCTCCTAATGATCAAAGGGAGACCACCAATACACAAATAATCCTAACTTTGTTATGAGTACTCTCCCTTCAACAAAAAAGGTATTCATTTGCTTAGTAGGTCGACTTTCAAGCCAAAATTTGAGTATAATTTTTCCCTTTCTTTTTTTCAAATTATTAATTCCACCCAATGGCTTCCTTGACAAATACCACATCAGCGTTTTCAACGCTTTGATTAGCTCTACTGGCTGAAAGCCAGCAGAGCTTATGTCATGGTATGGTTTCCGTCGTCCGTCCGTCCATCTGTCCGTCCGTTAGTCTTTTTCTTGTTTACGCGATAAAGTCTGCATTTGTTGTCAGATTTTCACAAAACTTGCAGAGTTTGTTTATCTCATCAATAGCTTGAACCCTATTGATTTTGAAAAAAAAAATCAAACAAACAGTATGGGAAAAGTAGCCATTTGAAATTGAAAATAGCAATATCTTGTTTATGCAGTAAAGTCTGCATTTCTTGTCAGATTTTCACGAAACTTGCACAGTTTGTTTATCTTATCAATAGCTTGAACCCTATTGATTTTGAAAAAAATCCAACAAACAGTATGGGAAAAGTAGCCATTTGAAGTTGAAAATAGCAATTTCTTGTTTACGCGATAAAGTCTGCATTTGTTGTCAGATCTTCATGAAACTTGCACAGTTTGTTTATCTCATCAATAGCTTGAATCCTATTGATTTTGAAAAAAATCCAACAAACAGTTTGGGAAAAGTAGCCATTTCAAGTTGAAAATTTCCATTTCTTGTTTACGCAGTAAAGTCTGCATTTGTGGTCAGTTTTTCATGAAACTTGCACAGTTTGTTTATCTCATCGATAGCTTGAACACTATCGATTTTGAAAAAAAATCCAACAAACAGTTTGGGAAAAGCAGCCATTTGAAGTTGAAAATTGCAATTTCTTGTTTACGCGATAAAGTCTGCATTTGTTGTCAGATTTTCGTGAAACTTGCACAGTTTGTTAATCGTATCAATAGCTTGAACCCTATTGATTTTGTAAAAAATCCAACAAACAGTATGGGAAAAGTAGCCATTTGAAGTTGAAAATTGCAATTTATTGTTTACATGATAAAGTCTCCATTTATTATCAGATTTTCGTGAAACTTGCATAGTTTATTTATCTCATTAATAGCTTGAACCGTATCGATTTTGAAAAAATCCAACAAACAGTATAGGAAAAGTAGCCATTTAAAGTTGAAAATTTCCATTTCTTGTTTAGACAATGAAGTCCACAGTCTTGATCCAATTCTTTTGAAACTTTCAAAGTTTTTTTGGTTCATCAAAGGATTGAACTCTAGTACAAGTGAAGAAAATCTAGTAATCAGTTCAGGAAAAGCAGCCATTTGATAACTTGGTACTATTTACTCAACAAAATCCACATTTTTGTCACATTTCTTTGAAATTTGCTGGGATTGTATAGTACATGGTGTACTGAAACCCTATCAAATTTGGAATTTCACTGTTCAATTCACCATGCCTTGGCTTACACTGTCTTAGTGGGCTCATGCCCAGTTGTAAGAACACCCACCTTTTTTTGTGGTTTTTGTTTTTTTTTTGTTTTGTCTTTTTTATCTTTTCGCATCATAATTCATAATGTATGCTAGCAAAAAAGCAAAATCACTGCCAGTAGAGCGATTTCAGGCCCTCAAGGGCCTCTAGTTTTACTATAGATATTTTATTGATGGACACAAGTGTGGGAGTACTACTTGGACATAAAAGGTAAATACAAGGGTTTTAAACAGAAGGTAAGTGTCGTTATTTAATTCTGCAATAAACAAAGTTACATTATATGCTAAGAGTAGATCTAACATCTCATAGTTACTACTACCTAACCTTGTTCGGCGTAGCAGGCTGAGTAAATCCAAGATCAGATTACACCCTAGTTGTGCGATCTGATCTTGAATTTTCAAAGACATAAAAAAAAATAGTCATTCGGAATCATAAGGAAGCATATGATTAACATATCTACGTGGTCTACCGTAGAGGATAGTTTTGGAAACATTTTGAGAAATTGTTCATAACACCTTCTCTTGTGGATAACCTACAACATCGTGTGATGAATTGATTCAGTATAGAACGAATACATGGAAATTTACAGACATGCTTAACTATTAACTAACCATCAAAATGATGTACTCCACTAAATTGAAAGCATAATAAACAGACAATAAATTGAATGCAGCTCAAATAAGGATTACTGTTTTGTTAAATTAGGGAGCTTTGAGAGCCCTGTGAAAAAAACAGGAAATGGTGGTTACCAGCATTTTCTCCATTTCTCACAATGCTCCCAAAAGCCTTATTCTTCAGGATCGTTAAAGCTAGGCATGGTGTGATTCAGTTATATGGTGGCATTGGAGTTCAGGTAAATTGAACCATTATCAATCTAAGAAATTTACATAAGTGTTTAAATTTGTAAGGGTTGTCCGAGCTGAGCAAACAGTGCAGTTGCAGGTTGTTTCTCAAAGCAAAAATCTAGCTCGCTCATTTCTGAAAAAGTCGCAATGGAAGAGATAGTGAGATTCGGATCCAATTTGATTTTGTGAGCACAGATCGCAGAGGCGACTTTCGTAAGGGACTGCATCGTATCTTAAACGTTCCACCGGAAGTTTAAAGTTAGCCGTTCTAAATTTAAATACATGTAAAATTAGAGCATCGTTGAAATCTAAGATCTGCAGGTAGTTTTCAAAATTATGTGTTGGTTTGAAACTGAAATAAGTTCTGCCTTTATTGGACTCTTGTAGTTGTGCTGACCATGATTGTTTATATTGATCGATTAAGGTTACTTTTACTTGTTTGCTGATAGTTGAACTAGTAATATGATCTTGATTAAGCCACAAATCTGGACGACCAACTGAAGAAAGTATTTCTTTAACATTTTCGATCCATTTCTATTTCTTGTTTACGCAATAAAGCCTGCATTTGTTGTTAGGTTTTCATGAAACTTGTACAGTTTGTTTATCTCATCAATACCTTCAACCCTATTGATTTTGAAAAAATTCCAACAAACAGTATGGGAAAAGTAGCCATTTGAAGTTGAAAATTTCCATTTCTTGTTTACGCGATAAAGTCTGCATTTGTTGTCAGATTTTTGTGAAACTTGCATAGTTTGTTTATCTGATCAAAACCTTCAACCCTATTGATTTTGAAAAAAATCCAACAAACAGTTTGGGAAAAGTAGCCATTTCAAGTTGAAAATTTCCATTTCTTGTTTACGCAATCAAGACTACATTTGTAGTCAGATTTCAGTAAAACTTGCAGAGTTTGTTTATCTTATCAATAGCTTCATTTCTATTGATTTTGAAAAAAATCCAACAAACAATATGGGAAAAGTAGCCATTTCAAGTTGAAAATTTCCATTTCTTTTTTACATGATAAAGTCTGCATTTGTAATCAGATTTTTGTGAAACTTGCACAGTTTGTTTCTCTCATCAATAGCTTGAACCCTATTGATTTTGAAAAAAATCCAACAAATAGCATGGGAAAAATAGCCATTTCAAGTTGGAAATTTCCATTTCTTGTTTATGCGATGAAGTTAAAATTTGTGGTCGGATTTTCATGAAACTTGCGCAGTTGCTTTGTCTCATCAACAGCTTGAAGCCTAATGATTTTGAAAAAAATCCAACAAACAATATGGGAAAAGTAGCCATTCAAAGTTGAAAATTTCCATTTCTTGTTTACGTGAAGAAGTCAGCATTTGTGTTTGGATTTTCATGAAACTAGCACAGTTGCTTTGTATCATAAACAGTTTGAACCCTATTGATTTTGAAAAAAATCTGACAATCAGTATGGGAAAAGTAGCCATTCAAAGTTGAAAATTTCTAATTTTTGTTTAGGCAATAAAATTCACAGTGTTGATCCAATTGTTTTGAAACTTGCAAAGATTGGTTCATCAAGGGACTGAACTCTATCAAAAGTGAAGAAAATCTAGTAAACCATTCAGGAAAAGCAGCCATTTGATGACTTAGTATCGTTTACTCAACAAAGTCCTCGTTATTAGTCACATTTCTTTGAAATTTGCTAGGATTGATTAATACAAGGCATACTGAAACCCTATCAAATTTGGCTGGATTCCAAACATTTAGTTTTGAGAAATTGCACTTCATATTTTTTCACTGTTCAATTCACCATGCCTACTTATGCTGTCATAGTGAGTTCCAGCCCAGTTGCAAGAACATATTTTTGTGTTGTTTTTTTTTCTTTTTGCATCATGACTTCATAATGTATGTTAGCAATTTTGCATAAAAGCAAAATCACTGCCAGTAGAGCGATTTCAGGCCCTCAAGGGCCTCTAGTTATTTGTGTTGTATACAGTTTTGGCTTCATGGTATATTTTTCTAGCTTTTAAACAGTTTGGGCCGAACCATGACTTGTTATTAGTTTTATTGTTAAAAGAATTCACATTTCGTTTTCTAGTTAGAGTATTCTCAGCTGCATCTTGAAAGATGTATTTTATTTTATGTGTTATAGAATCAGTTTTATCTTTTACATCTACTTCTGTACTGATATATCTCGTTCATTTCGTTTAAACATAGATTATTGGCAAATTCTTCTTTCAAATTGTTATCCCATTTATGTTTCAGGTTACCCTTGTGTTGCAGACATGGATTAGCTGAGGTAGAAAAAGAGTCAGAAGAGGGAGAAGAAACAATAGCGGAAGTAGGAAGAGGATTACATCGCAATGCCCATGTAACAGCACTGTGCCCGTCTGAAAATATGGAGTCTGTTTCAGATATTTCAAAGTTACTGAAGTACTGAAAGCATTCAGCAGTTGAGAGTACGTAATCAAGTACTGACTTATAACGAAAAGTGAAGTTCCCAAGATTTCTATCCTTGTGAACTCTTCCATTTAGAATAAAAATGTTGTTATTACGGCAGATCTGTATTAACCTATGACCATTAGTGTTTGTTTTAGTGTCACGCGACGTCCTGGAGAGAGGAATTGACAAGTTTTCGAGAACAGTGTGTTTTTCTAGGTGCATCTGAAGTTCTGCGTCAATGTTTAAGTGGTAATGGATAAATCTGTCTGTGCTCACAAAATCTGTCATGTTACCTGTTCTAGAGTTTGTGTCACCTGCTAGTATTACGAATTTGTTATCGCTGCAATAGTGATTGATTTCATATTCAAATTCGTTTAAATCATCGTTATTGAAAAATCTTGAATTTTCAGGAGGGATATAAACAGCCCCGAAAATGAGATCTTCAGACAGATTGAATATTTATTTATCAAATTTTAGCCAAAGAATGTATTCTGACTTGTTTTCAAGGACGACAACTTGATGAGAAATTTTATCGCGAACATAAACTCCAATACCACCTGATTTCCTCTTGTAGGTTTGACTTCTATTTTTGGCAACATAAACGAAGTTTGTAATATCAACATTGTCTGTAAAATCAATGTGAGTTTCAAGAACGCAAAATACATCGAAATGCTCAATAAACTTAGTAATATCAGGATAACTCAGTCTTTTTTTGAGACCATTTACATTAAGGCATCCGAAATTGATGCTGAACAAATTTTGCCCATAAACAGTCTCTGACCCCTCTCTGTCCTATGTATGCTTGGGGATTTTGGAGTTGGAGGGTGTGTCTCGTTGTTGCGGTTCCTCTCTATCCCAGGGTCTGTTAAACGCAGGCGTCTGAGATGCTGTGTCCGGCATATCTGTTTGGTATTTCCTGACAGGAGCTTGTGACCGAGAATGGCGCTGGACAGGAAATTTGGATTCTTTTCTACCTGATCTGTAAGACATGCCTGATGCCCTCGAAGAGCTACGCCCATGTGAACCTTTGTTAGTGTCATCTTGTGTGTGTGTGTTTTGTCTATTTGCATGTGTGCACGTGGATCACACGACTGTATGTGTGGCTTACTATAACTATCAATGGACACTCTACTACGATTCATGACTAGGTTCCAATCGGGGAACATATCAGCAACAATTTTACCATCTTGAACAATTTTGGCTGGGTACACTAAATTCACCTTGCTTTGGGGAAATCTATTTTTCAGTTCCTTATACTTAGGCCAAAGTTCGCGTCTGGCAGATTGAATTTCAGGTGAAAAATCACGGTTTATGTGGAAGGATGTATTTTTCAATTTGTAGGCGCGTGAAATAACAAGTTCAGTGTCCCTTGAATCAAGGAAGCAGGCTATGATGGGTCTGTGTGATCCTCTCTTAAACTTTCCCAATCTATGTACTCTGGGTATGGAAGGGCAGGGGTAATATCAAGATGATCACTCAAGAAACTAGATATAATTTCCAAACAGTTTTCACCTTTCTCTTCATTTATGCCCCCAAACAAAAGGTTATTCCTCCTGCTACGAGTCTCTAAGTCTAAAGACTTGTATTCGAGAAGAGTAAGTCTATCATCGTGAATGGAAATTTTTTCGTAAATATCACGGACATTGTTTTGGACTTCAATACACTGGTTCACCTTGTTATGTATTGCACGCATCTCAGAGAAAATGTCAGAAAGTTTATCATCAATATTATAACTTGATTCAGTGGAATTTCGACCACTTCTGGTCCCGGAATTTACTCTGGAGCGTTTATTTCTATCAGACTTTGCCCGGGCCCCACGTTCTGGATTTTCATTGTGTAATGCACGATCGAAAACGTCCCCGCTGCCGCCATTTTGAGACATTGTTAACACTTCGAAAGAGTTTTGTGTCGGAATTGAGATTGTTTCGCTCACCGTAATATCAGCGTAGTCACCAGAAGTACCTAAATTGTCATCTTCAATAACTTTTTGGCTCATTGCTTCAGGCTTTAACAGATATTTCGAAAACTTCTCCAAAGAACTATGACTGTGAAAAAATGACTGACCACTCTGTTGACCGACAGTAAAAAAAAAAAGTCAACTTATCTTAAATCAATTTTTGATTTAGCCATATTTAAGTGGATTATCACATCTGCCATTTCAAAGGGTTTGTCGGTAAACCGTTAATTTGATAGGATATCGATGCGTGTTTGATCGCAAACCAAAATTGCGGCTCTAATCCACTTGACCATCCGTTGTCTCAGTATATCAAAAGATAAAACAAACTGCCGTCAATGACATGAACAAGTTTATTAATTGGCTGCACACTTAACACATTTTGAAATTATCAAATAACCAGTTTCCCTTAACCCGAAATTGAAACTTTTCTGTTTAATCAGACTATCTATGAATATTCGAAATGCATGTAATTCGGTGTAATTTATTATGGAATACGATGTTGAGACGGCTTTACTAGCATCACAGAAACTATAAACATCTTTACTTCCATTATTCTCTGGCAAAACTGAGTTTTGTTTAGGCGTTTCATTCTTTCTCATTGAAGTTCAAAACTTCGCTGAAACATGTAAATCTATTGCACTGTCCTTAGCCCCCGAAATTCGGACTTTTAGTACTAATCCTTGTGTAAATACATGTAAGTGAAAGCATCTGTAAAGGTATTGAGTAAGAAGGTTGATTTTACCACCGCGGATCCGTGTATTCTAGCTACCAGTATTTTTCTCCTTTTCCCCAAATGTTTTCAAAAGCCCATCTCCTGAGGGTCTGTATTAAAGGTTTAAACACAATAAAATTGGAAGTTAGTTATGCAACACAGCTTGTTGATGATTGAAACAGCAATTTTTTTCTCCTACATGGGGGCAGGGATCGTATATAAGATCCCTGATGGGGGTTTTCTGTGCCCTTTTTTTTTGCATATACTTCATGTAAAATGACATTTATACATACCTTTGTGCATATATTACGATTTTTATTGATCCGTGACGGATTTAGCTGTTCATGAGGTCTCCCACATAGTTTTATCCATCGAAGACATTTTTTTCCGGATGTGTTTTCGGCTTTTGAAATTGGATGAATTTAACTCCCTCCTGCTGTCTATCTTGAAAACGATAATCAGTGTCACACAATCCGTAACAACACCTTTTCACCATCTCACAGATTTTAATTGATCGATAACACAATTGATGTTTTGATAATTAAATAGATACGATCAAATTATCTCATGTTTATAACAAATTATGTCAGACCTTTTTGTTTACATGACGCCCAATGCTGCGTTTTCATTGGCCGATAAGACGCGGGAAAACCTGTCAATCAAAATCAGCAGAAAGGTCAATTTTAATGCACCACAAAAAGTAACTGACTTGCGAGCCAGTATAAAAGGTGTCAGAAGAAATCGTCCCCTGGACCAGCCCGCATAGCTCAATAGGTAGAGCGTAGGACACGTGAACGTGATGTTTCGAGTCACTTGAGGGTGTGGGTTCGATCCCCACGGCTGGCCATCTAAAAATACTAATAGTCTTTCGGATGAGACCGAGGTCCCGTGTGACGGTGCTATACACCGAGCACGTAAAAGAATCAGGCGTAACTTAAGATGGGTTTCGTCCTGTATCTGCACTATCCCCAGTAACAATATTAACAGCCTTCAGGGGGCGTCGCCCATATGGGCAACCGGTGGCGACGATAAATAAACACAAATTCAATCAATCGTCCCCTGGATAAATCGTCCCCAAACTGCTTGGGGACGATTTCTCTGGAGAAATTGTCCCCTGGGGACGAATTCTCTGGAGATATCGTCCCCAAATTAAATTCTGAAGATATCGTCCCCTTTCCCATATTCAAAATTCATATAATCATTTTTTTTTTTTTTTTGTCTGTCATTCGTTATATGTGATAAATATTACTCTCAGATGATAATCTAAGCCTTTGTTTACATACACAATATTGCAAAACAAACACATAACATGTATGGCAGGTTACACAGACTGCTTTATAACATAAATAGTACAAGAGGTATTTAAGAAAAATAGAATACAGGTTTCCCTTATTATTATGAAATCGGCCGCCCGTAAAAAGACATTGTTTTCGTCTGAGAGTAATAGAATCTCACATGAGTGAGTGTTTATGTATTATCATTTCATCAAACTCGTTGACTAAAATGTATTTGACGCCCGCTAAGGCTCGCGTCATTTTTAGTCAACTCCTTTGATAATCAAAGCGTTGAGAACACTGAAGTGGTATTTGTCAAGGAAACCATTGTGTGGAATTAATAATTTGAAAGTAAAGGAGAAATATTATTCAAATATTGGCTTGAAAGTCAACCTACGAAGCAAATAAATATTTTTTTTCGTTAAAGGGAGTGTACTCATGACAAAGTTAGGATTATTTGTGTATTGGTGGTCTCCCATTGATCATTAGGAGGAGTCAGGATTAACGTCCCTTTTACAATACATGGATCCGTGGTGATAACATAAAACCGACTTCCTTGGTTACTGTTGCCAAGGGCTCCCAAATAACCACAGTAAATACATATACTGTATAGCAGATAGGCTACTTAAATCGCGCTGTCATGACTGCTTCTCTCAATAAAATTCCGGAATAAAATATTTCTATCATATGTTTCTGCCAATGATGAATTCTCGGTAAGAAATTTAAAGATGCTTGAACTAATTTGCACAAAGATATGTACAAGAAGGCGATTTACGGGGGCTACGGCAATGTAATATATCTACTTGCTTTAGCAAAGTTTTGAACTTCAATGAGAGAGAACAAAACACTTCAACAAACCTCCGTTTTGGCACAAAATAATAAAATTAAAGATACCTTTTGTTTTCGTAAGGCTAGTAAAGTCATCTCAACATCATACCTAATTAAATAACACTGACTTACAAGCATTTCGAAAAAATTATAGATTGTCTGATTCTACAGAGAGCTATAAGTTTATGAATTGACTATGACTTGACTATGAAAAATTTCAATTTCACCGTCATTTCAGGTTAAGGGAAAAAGGGTTGTTTTATGATTTTAAAATGCGTTAAGTGTGCTGTCAATTAACAAACGTGTTAATATCAGTTTATCTTATGATATACTGAAGACAACGGGTGGTAAAGTTGATTAGAGTGGCAAATTGGTTTGCAATCAAACACACTTCTTATCAGTTAACTGTTTACCGACACGTCCTTTGAAATGGCAGATGTGCTAATCCACTTAAATACGACTGAGTAAAAGTTTTATTTAACAAACGTAATTGCCTTTTTAGCTGAACTTCCACCGGTACAGAACAGAGTTAGACTTAACTTCATAAATGAATTCTACTTTTAGTGAGGAATATGTAGTGAGGTCAATATGGTTATTGTAAATAGCAGATAGTTTTAATTCAAGATTAAACTGCATGTTATTTGCAATCTGATCTATATCTACACATTCAGCACATTCTTCATGCACCAAGGGTTAAGATTAACGTCAAACTGTAACACTGGTAATAAGAGCCACATTTTGGATGTGCATAGGTTATTGAACAAGGTTAGATATTCAAGAAAACGTATTTACCTAGTATTAGTATTTCATATAGACCTATTTTTACCTTTGTTTTCAACTTTAAAACATTTTTGTCTCTTTCAAAATCTTTCAGAAGGGAAAAACACTGTAACATTAATTAATCCATTGTGTAATGTAGAGCTGATCAGAACTCTTTGCATATGCCCCATTTTCAGTCATTATCATAATTCAAACTTGTCTTCAGCCTCTGCGTGATCTCGCGTCAGCGGTACACGTTCGCAAAGCACATATTTTAAACTTTTTCTTAAATTCAAACGTTTAAAACACAAAATAAATAAAAACTATCGCATCCCTCCAACGTTAACAGTCGTTTGTTTGGGAGCCGAAATAGCAGACAACAAGGCTGCACATCGGGTAAAATAAATGTAATGACCTGATTGGTCAAATATCGATTTCCACGGATCCATGTATAGGATGCATGATGGATAGAGAGAGAAACCATGTGAATATATCAAACAAAATTAAGTTTGTAACTGAAAACTATGATGTTGAAATATATTTGGCCGTTAACATTTAATTCCCAACATTAAAATCAATTATTTCGATATATAAATATTCATGCCCAATCAAATGGAGTAGCGCACAATCATGGGATGAACAAGCCATGGGACGAACTGGTTTTGGAACGAAAAAGCCCAGGACCAAGCGATCAGTAGACAAATTTTGTATATATCATTGCGCCAATAGAAAGATATGGGCGAGTGAAGCTATTTTCAATCAAGAATTAATATTTTCACGATCGATGGCCTCACCCAGTGTATTTTAACATGCCATTTCCAATTACATATCTGAGTGCTACCGAAAAACTCATTTGTGTGAGAAAAATTGAGTTTAATTGGGTTTATTTCCTTCGGCTTTGCACAAAATACAATACAGGGCTCCAGATAGAGGGGGTGATTTTGGTTTTAAAATTGAAATTGTCAATAATTCTCCACTAAACCCTATTTTGTGGGTATCCATTAGAACTGTCTCATCGAGACAATTCTAATAAGTACCCACAACATAGGGTTTCAAAGAGAAATAATGGATTTAGAGTACCATCACTCCCTCTTATCTGGAGCTCTGACGATACATGGTCTTCAAAATTCAATATTGAACTCATAGTGGTATTGTCTTCGACAAATACCACAAAAATGATAATACATAAACACTCGTGTAAGATCCTCTATTTCTTCCGAAAACAAAATGGCAGACTTCCAAACCTGTCTTTAACTCTTAGTACGTTTCACTACTGTTGTTGTCTTTGCAGCCCATTTTGATCAAAATCAGAGTGCACTTTTTGAGTCTGATCTTTGATCGCAGCTTTTCTTAGACATTATGGAACAAGGACAACCTTGAAACTGTCAATATTAGACTCTATATTTCTTACATGAAAATGGTCATTTTGTTTATTCGATACTCTAACGGTTAAAAGTATGGATCATCAACCTCAGCTCAGAAATAAGGGTACAGGTGAAAGTATCGTGGCAAATAAAGAGAGGGAGTAAGAGGGACAGAGAGAGAAGCTTTGACAATCAATGTACAATTCATGAGTCGGTAAAAGGTTAATATGACCTGTTACCGTGTCATCACGAGTTTTAGCACCTCCGAGGAACATGGCTTTTGAAAACATGTGGAAAAAGGAGAAACCTAGCATTTTGTCTTTTTCCACAATATTTTCTATCCAGTCAAAACCAAATTCCAGTGTTTGAGTAACAATGATTTCTTTTGCTGTTAATTAGGACAAGACTGTAATTTGGCCGTCTGGTAAATTTTTAAAGTGAAAAGGATACATGTCTTAATGACAGTAGAGCTAAAAATTCGGCGAGAACTTTTTCCCTTGACAGAACATTTACAATAATTATTTTTGGTTTCTGTGTTAGGTGCCCAATACTGTACATGGACGCACCAGTGATAATGATTAGCATCATTTTTGATGGTTAGAATGTGATTTTAATATTAGAAAACGCTAAAAAAAAAAGTAAATTTTACGGTGACTACATTTACGGAAATTTGAATTTTACAGGTATAATTACGAATAATTACAGTTTATTGTGTTGCTTATTTCCTTGGATAGATCATTATGTAGGCATGGTGAATTGAGCCAATAGTCAAATACATGTAATTGAAGTAAAACTTCTCAAATCCAATTATCTGCAATCCCGCCAAATTTGACAGGTTTTCGTTACTCATCCTATTATACAATAGCTACAAGTTTCAAAGAAATGTGGCCTCTAATGTGGACTATGTTTAGTAACTATGACCGAGTCATGAAATGGCTGCTTTTCCCAAACCGTTTGCTTGATTTTCTTCATTTTCAGTAGGGCTCAATCCCTTGAACATACAAATGATCTGTGCAAGTTTCAAAAGAATTGGATTAAAAATGTGGACTATGTTGAATAGCCAAGAAATGAAAATTTTCAACTTTAAATGGCTACTTTTTCCTTGCATTTTTTTTTTTTTTCAAAATCAATGGGGTTAAAGGTAGTGCTGATATAAAGAAACTGATCAAGTTTCATGAAAATCGAACCACACATGCGGACATAATCACGTAAACAAGAAATGTAAAGTCTGAAATTCAAATCGCTACTTTTCCCTAACCATTAGTCAGATTTTTTTCAAAATCAATAGGGTACAAAGTATAAGTGGTATAAAGAAATTCTGAAATTTTCACGAAAATACGGCCACAAATGCAGACTTTATCGTGTAAACAAGAAATGTAAATTTTCAACCTAAAATGGCTACTTTTCCCTTACTGTTTGTAATATAGTGTTCAAGCTATTCCTGATATAAACAAATTTTTAAAGTTTCATGAAAATCCGACTACAAATGTGGAATTTATAGCGTAAACAAAACAAAAAAAAAAAAAAAGACTAACAGACGGACGGACAATGGAAACCATGCCATGGCAGAAGCTCTGCTGGCTTTCAGCCAGTGGAGCTAAAAAGTTGATGTTGCTTACTTTTTTTTACCCCATTACATTAAATCTTTACCACACAATCCCCAGTTTTAAGCTTGAGGAAGAATGTTTCCTACTCTTTCAAAAAAAAAAAAAAATGTATCATCAATTGAGCACAATTAAATTGTTGTCGACTCATGCTTTCAATTTAGACCTTTCTTAAATTTAAAGTTAATAATTCATAATTCAGTATAAAGGTGAGAAATCACTTGGATGTAGTTTTGATACACTGGGTAGATGAATGGTGGAATTTTGACCAAATGGCAAGGAAAATAGTTTTTCTGTCTGTAGTGTTTAACCCCTTACTAAATGACATTATTCTAGACCCATCCAAATTGAAAGCATTTGCAGACAACAAATAAATTTCACTCAACTAGAGGCCCTTGAAGGCCTCAAATCACTCTACTGGCAGAGATTTTGCTTATTTGCTGGCATACATCATTAATTTACAACGAAAAAAAAAAGGAAAAAGACACACACACACACGCACACACACACACACACACACACACACACACACACACACACACACACACACACACACACACACACACACACACACATATATATATATATATATATATATATATATATATATATATATATATATATATATATATATATATATATATATATATATATATATATATATATATATGTGCTGTCTGATCTTGGTCAACCTTTTATCGCATGTCTGTATTCTCTGATTCATAAATAACAACAATCTGGTATAAAAAAAAAAAAAAAAATACGTAACGGCTCTTGTTGCTGATCCACCAGCAGCAGATCGTATTCGATAGCGACGCATTCAAGCCTGTATATAGACTCCGTCGTGCATAATCACATGCAGAAGTGGTGTCGTTGTCTAGACAACAGCGGTGCGCTGAACAAAATCTAGCCATCGTTCAGTCCTACCACGAGGATACCTAAACCTAGTTTGGATAAACTTGGGCTAGGTAGACTTGAGCTAAACTAATTTTATGCATACCGGGTTAAAATCCTGGTCTGCCCAGACCTGGGTTAGGCCTTGTTCCAGTCTTAAATAAACCTTTGTTATGCAACCGGCCCAGTGAGTAGACGAAATGGGAATGAAATACAGTAGACGAAATGGAAAAGTATTTTACCTTAAAATATTTACTGATCGATGTAAAACTTTCTAGATAGCAAAGTTTATCGTTTTTTTTTTCAGAAAATTTTTTACTATCTCGGTAAAATTTCCAGGAAACTTTGATATATCGCGATAGTATTCCAAAATTATCATAATAGTTATCCCGTATCTCGTGGCAGAAATATGCAACCATATGCTGTGGTGGCATATTCTGTCAGGAGATACGAGATAGCTATCATGATAATTTTACAAAACTATCGCGATAAATTTAAGTTTCCTGGAAATTTTATCGAGATATTGAAAAGTTTCCTGAAAAAAATATCACGATAAACTTAATATTTTAACGCAAAATTTCTCAATCGTGCACGAAGCTGACATGCAAGATAAAATTATCGTGATAGTTCTACCTGTTTCTCGATATCTATAAATAGAAAATTTATCATTTGGATGAACTCGGTAGTTTTTGGCTTCACAAGATTGCAGTAAGTAAAAGTTCGAATAATTAATAATTGTAGCTTAACTGGTATATTTTGACAAGTCTCGAAATGAACAGAAGCCTGTAAAAATCACAAAGACGACTCGAAATGCCTCCTACGAACACTTTAAAACCATTCAGGGAAAAGGAGAATTCATAAGGTTGTAGACGAAGATGTCCCGAAACCGTATCTAACTATAGGCCTTTACGGAAACTCGGTTACTTCCCTTCGAAGATTATCTCCCTTGTGGAAATCCCCATTTCCGGGGACTACGATCATAACAATCATAGTGGCTCGGCATATGACGACTGTGCTACTTTGTGCTTAAAGAGAACATTTCGATAAAAAATCCGAATATCTGTTTATAAATATATATATGCAGATATTTGGATCTTTTTTTTTTCGAAATGTTGTCTTTAAACACAAATTATCATGTACCGAGTCCCTGTGATAACAATGGCCGAACAAAAAAAAGGAAATCATTAGTGATTTTCGTCATCCAGTTAACTTTCCAAAATCGCAATACCTCGCTCCTAATCAAAGCGTTGAGAACGCTGATGTGGCATTTGTCAAGGAAGCCACTGTGTAGAATTAATAATTTGAAAACAGGAGGGCCATGATGGCCCTGGATCGCTCATCTGAGTCAATAGGCGAAATTCACTCCACGTGCGTAATTCAATTTCTGACCAATTGTCTGGTCAATTGAGCTTAAAATGTGGCCTCTGGAGCGTCCACAAGGAATTTCCTGAAGTTGACCTAGTGACCTAATTTATCACCCGATGTGACCCAATTTAGAACTCGTCAAAATATTTATCAAGACAAACATTCTGAAAGTTTTCAAGTTAATTCAGCAATAAATGTGGCCTCTAGAGTGCCCACAAGGTATTTCTTAAATTTGACCAAGTGACCTAGTTCATGACCCCAGGTGACCCAATTCCAAACTCACCCAATATTTCATCAAGACAAACATTCTGACCAATTTTCAAGTCAATTGAGCAAAAAATATCGCCTCTAGAGTGCCCACAAAGTATTACTTTAATTTAACCTTGAGACCTAGTTTATGACCCCAGGTGACCCAATTTTGAATTGACTGAACACGTTGTGCTCAGATGAGCTAACAAACTTAGAACAGGTTCACTACATACCAAATAACAAAGCTCTATGCTTTCCAGTTTTAGAAAAGAAGAATTTTAAAGTTTTCCTTCTTTGTTCCTTTGTTCGAACTTGTGACCCCCGGGGCAGGGCCAGTTTTGACCCCAGCGGCATCACTGAACAAACTTGGTAGAGGTCCACTAGGAATTGCTACATACCAAATATCAAAGCTCCACACCTTCCAGTTTTAGGGAAGAAGAATTTTAAAGTTTTCCTTCTTTGTTCCTATGTTCGAAATTGTGACCCCTGGGGCGGGGCCAGTTTTGACCCCAGGGGCATCATATGAACAAAATTGGTAGAGGTCCACTAGGAGATGCTAAATGCCAAATATCACAGCTCCATGCCTTCCAGTTTCAGAGAAGAAGAATTTTAAAGTTTTCTTTCTTTGTTCCTATGTTCGAACTTGTGACCCCCGGGGCGGGGCCAGTTTTAACCCCAGGAGCATCATATGAACAAACTTGGTAGAGGTCCACTAGGAGATGCTACATACCAAATATCAAAGCTCTACGCCTTCTAATGTCAGGGAAGAAGATTTTCGAAGATTTTGCTATTTTTTTTCCTTTCTGTTGCCATAGCAACCAGAGTTAAGGGTGGAATTCAATCTCTTGAACAACTTTGGTAGAGCTTCACCCAAGGAACATCCCTGCCAAATTTCACCAAGATTGGCCCAGCGGTTTAGAAGGAGAAGATGTTAAAGGAATTGTGGACAGACGGACAGATGGACGCCGGACAATGACCGATCACAATACCTCACCTTAGCACTTCGTGCTCAGGTGAGCTAAAAAAAAAAGAGAAATATTTAAATATTAACTTGAAAATCAACCTCCTAAGCAAATTAATACGTCTCTTTGGTTAAAGGGAGATTACTGGTGCCTAAGTTTGCGTTATTTGTGTATTGGTGGTCTCCCTTTGATCTTTCAAGAGGAGTCAGGAGTAACGTCCCTTGACGGAAGGATGCACGTTGGGTAGAGAGAGAAGCCATGTAAATATATTGAATTCAATTAAGTTTATACCTGAATATGTACTATGATTTTGAGATATCTTTAGCCGTCAGGACCTAATTCCCAACATTACAATAAAGTTTTCTTCCTGTAAATATTCATGCACAATCAAATGAGTAGCGTGCAATCATGGGACGAACAAGCCCAGGGACGAACTGGTTTTGGAACGAACAACCCCGGAAGCAAAGCGGTCAGAAGACAAATTTTGTGCATATCATTGCGCCAATAGAAGGCTATGAAGAGGTGAAGCTATTTTTACTCAAAAAGAAGTATTTCCACGATCGATAGCCTTTTGCAGTTTATTTCAATACGCCATTTCCAATTATATATCTGAGTGCTATTGAAAAACTCATTTGTCTTGAAAAATTGAGTTTAATTGGGTTTACTTCCTTCGGTTTTGGACAAAATACCATACATGGTCTTCAAAATTCAATATTGAACATTTATTATTGATCTCATAGTGGCATTGTCTTCAACAAATGCCACAAAAATTACTACTCGGAGATAGGTAACACGTCTGACCTGCTGCTCTGTATCGCACACTGTTGGCAAACGTAACGGATTAATTTTGTTCAATTAATTTCTGTTGAATTTCTCGGACATTGGTGAAAAAGACGCCTAAACTTGTTGCAGTTAAGATAACGTCATTAATATGCCAAAAAATCTGCAGTACCGGTAGTTGAATCAACTATCACTTTCGAAAGACAAAAAATGTTATCACTGACCAAAACGAAGCCCAGCGATAGAAATAACAGATTTTTCGCAGACTGCCTTGGTTTTACCATGGATCATGAAATATACTATCCTGGTTTTACAGGACAAGGAATTAGAAAAAAAAAACCAATGAATTCCGACATGCAGTTAAAACAGTGACCTATAACACTGCATAAGAGAACAGAATGTGCTCGGACAGGAAACGTACATCATTAGGCGTCGAATTTAGTATGGACTTACCGTCTGTAATATTCTTTTAATAATTCCAAATCCTGTATTTTCAAATGATCAACATAAGGTTGAATAGGAACGAGACTTTAATATGACACGTTTGTGTTAATCTGCGCCTAGCATGTGTACCGAAACGCTTATGTAGGTCACCCACTTTGTCCGTGAAATACCGAGATCAAAGAACACCCAGCTAACCCTTTACCAGCTTCTCAACAAAAGCAATTACAGCACATATTTCGCCACTCATAATGAAACTGGAATTGCCTTTTTTTGGAGGGGGAATGGAAGGTTTGAAATTTGAATTGACCTTGTTACAAAAGTCATCTATTTGATAGTTCAAGCAGGAAGATGACAAAAAAGCATTTTGACATTTTTTTTTTTTTTTGGTTGGGGGGTGGGGGGGGGAAGGGGTTATGGATTTTTTTAATGAATTCAATCTATATGGGGTTTCAGATTTAAATAAACGGACTATCCATTTCTCTTGTTTAGATTACAAAAAAATATCACTTTCAACATTTTATTTAAATAAATTTGAACCAATGATCCCAGTGTTTCAAACCATGTACGTTACCGACTTAGCTACCGGGTTCGGCAAACGGCAGAACTTTGGACTAGTCCAAATCCAAAGCATTTAAAGCCGACATGTTAACCATGGGTCAAATGGTAGAAATTGCCTTTGAAAAATGGAAAATATTGCGGGAAATGAGAAAATGCTGGTTACAAGCATTTCCTCCTTTTCAAATATTTTTCAAGACGCCTTCTTTCCTAGGGTCGTTAAAACTTCGGATTGTTTGGTTGGTAGAAGGGCAAAAAGTGTCTCTAAAGAGGCAGGAACAGTCCATTTACCAGAATTACAGCACTACATGCATACCTTGAATTGTCAAGGAAATCCTAATCTCAAAAAATTATCATGTTCCTTCAAAAAAATAACATAACTATTATGTAAGAGTCTAGATCATGAACATAACAAATGTAGTTTTAGTTCAAATTTTAAATCTTCCAATCTCCCTTCACAAAATACTTATATTCCATCATCTTTTTGAGTTAAAAAGAAATACGTCAAAATTATTCTTCATTTAAATGTGTGAATGGTTAATTCGGTGTGTTCCTTTCATCTCGGTATCGCACTGCCGGGTGGGCGATCGAAGAGCTGTGATGTACAAATCAACGCGCACGTGTCACATTAACCCTTTAGCAAACGACAAAATTTTAAGCTAGTGTATACTGAATGCATTTACCATGCGTAAATGAGGTAATGTTACTCAAATTATAGATTTTTTTTTCTTTGAAAAGGTAGAACATTGTGGGAAAGGGAGAACAGTTTGTTCATCAGCATTATTTTTAACCCTTATAATTCCGAAAGCCATCTTCCTCGGGGTCATTAAAACTCGGGGATTGTTTGGTAAAGGATTAAACAGACTCTTCTGAACTTTTTTTGACCTCAATTCACCGTTATGTTGTTCATTTGTGGATAGATTTTGAATTTAACACAAGTTACAGAGGGTAAGTTCATTCTTAGTCTCTACTTCCATATACTTTCGTGCTTGTGTAGTCCTCGGAAGTAGATGTTGCGCTTGTGCGCATGCGTAATCGGAGAGTAATCAAGGGGAGGCTACCTAGTTTCCGGAAAGGCCTATACATGTAGATACCGTGATTGTCAGTTATGGGTACGGCAGCAAAAAGAAAATCATGATAACAGATAGAATAATCGCGATATTTTTATCGTGAAATTTTTTATTATCTAGATAATATTTCCAGGAAACTTTCTTTTATCACGATAGTTTCCTAAAATTATCATGATAGCTATCGTATCTCGCGGCAGAAATATGCCAGTATAATACCACCATAGAATTACACTTGCGGATATCAGTATATTGTTCGCGGATTTTTTTCGGTACGATTGCGGACGATTTTTTTATATTAATTGCGGACTCTTTTTTTCTTAACTTTTGCGGATAATTAATTTTATACATTTAAGTTTATAGTAAACTTCAAGCTTTTGACCCCTGCTCATCATGAGGAAGTGCCTTACATTTTCTCAGACCGAATATGAACGTTTGGTCACATCTTCCGTTGCTATTCGCTTCACCGCAACAGATAGAACTTGATGTCCCTCAATGTGGCGTTCATTTGATGTATGGTTACGACAACAATTTTCTAAAACTATAGTCTTACATTGAACATCACTGTATACAGCAGCCTTGAAGGTTTTCGAAGTATACCGCCTTGACGTGATGCCATCTTTTCTTTCTTTGAAGAAACTGGACTTAAAATTGTCCAGTTTGGGTCAGAAGCTCGTGTTACTACTACCTGATTTAAGTCTACATGTACTTGGATTTATGTGAGGTCCATCACCATAATTAAGACGTTTAGTCGATCTGCATCGATATCAAGATTTTATCCGCAATCGTAGGAATTAAAATACAGCAGAAATCCGCAAACGTAGTCTGGCCCTTTTTAGTAATAGTTTCTAATCATACAGTTATACATTTGTTCATCAATGATGCTTGCACATGTTCTGAACACTTCAGAAAACTATGATGTTGGTACTTTATTGTCGCTAGAATGCCCGGCAGGGTAGCACAGTGGTTAGCGTAACCGACTTGTGACCTGTTGGTTGCGAGAACGATACCCGGCTTAGGCAAACCTTCTTTCCGGCGGATTTTCACCTCTTACCTCTGATGCATGTGAAAAAAGTAGTCAGTCATTTGGAAAGAAAGTTGTGTCAGTGCGGTGTGAGAAAGCCACAAAACACATGCGTGCACTGACCGCCGTGAAATGACCTTGGAAGCTGTTAGAACGGCGTTAAATTCTAATTCAATCTATTATTGTCGTCAGAATAAAACTCATCAACCGATAAATGACATTACATTACTATACTTCAATATTTTGTCGTTGTTTCTAACTTTGTTTAAAGATCTATGCCCTTCCAGTGCTGAGAGAAAAGTGACATGCAAAGTTTTCGCGGAGAATAATTGGCTGAAGCATCGACCTTTATATGGTATGTTATTTGGAAAAGTATCGGGATTCTTATCCGTTTACATTACGATAAAATATGCACATTTGTATCGGGTTTCATCAAGATACCTACTCGTATACATGCATTTATAAAACAATTTTTGTGTCAGATGTACATCTTAAACGTATCATATTTCGAAAAAGGTGCAGATTTCCTGGGTGAAATTTCAGCTGAAAACTCCGCAACACTTGTTCTTCAAGATCAAAAGAAATTACTTATGGAAATTGAAGTTGAATTTTTCAAATTTCTTATTCCACAAATACGTCTTTATGAGTGAATTGTTGTGTTATGCGTCTTACTGTGAATCGAAATCCAACTTCGATCGTCTTTAAGTTTCAAACATGGACTCAGATCGATCTGCGTATGAATTTTAGAATGTCTGGAAACCTGTTTTCCGTTCTCGATAACGAAAAAAATTCAGAAAAACGAAATTTTCGATTTTTTTTTTTAATTTTCATCTTTGCATAGTGAAACATAATTTTCTATATTATCAGCGAGTTCAAAATCTTAGTAAATGTTTCATCTTCTTTCTAGGTACAGCCAACTATAATTTTCAATATTCTCAGCAATTCCCTGTAAATTGGTTTCAAAATAGAAGACGTCATTAAGGATTTGAGCCCCGGTTGTTCTATGAGTCTGGGGCTGCAGTAGACATACGACAGCCATTGCTCCTCGGTATGAGGATGACATCATTAAGGAGTGACAGGTGATCGGTACTCATCCTATTTTTCCATGGTATGAGTCATGGGGCTGCAGCAGACACATATGATAACCATTGATCCGTGATATTACGAGGATGACGTCATTAAGGAGTAGCAGGTGATCAGTACTCAACCTATTGTTCCGTAATATGAGTCATGGGGCTGCAGCAGACATACGATACTGTCCCGTGATATGAGTCACAGGCGTCATTACAGTGTGGCAGGTAAACAGTATTTATCTTTTTGTTTACCATGACCTTCCTTGACCCAATCGACCTCGATGACGTCATGATTTCTTTTTGGGTGACTCATCCCCTGCTGCTCCTGCAGCAGGGGCAGCAGGCATTCTGTGAAAAACCTTGGACTATGTTACTTTCAATTCCTTGTCGATACAAATGAGCTGTGCAAGTTTCCTAAGAACTGGATAAAATTGCGGCCCAGATAGCATAAAAAAGAAAACTAACTTTCAACTTAATACGGCTACCTTTTCCTTATAAATTGTACGATTTCGTTTCAATACTGGGTTCAAGCTATTAATGATATAAACCAACTGTGCAAGTTTCATGAAAATTGAATAAAAAAAATGGGACCTTATTGAGTTAACAAGAAAAAGACTAACGGACGGACGGACTTTTCCGTTAACAGAATATTTACAATAAGGATTGTTGGTTTCTGTGTTTGGTGCCCAAATGGCTACTGTAACCTTACTGCTTGTCAGACTTTTTTCAAAATCAAATGGATCCCAGCTATTGATGATATAAACAAACTCTGAAAGTTTCACGAAAAATCCGACCACAAATGCAGACTTTATAGGGTAAACAAGAAATGTAAAGTTTGAAATTTAAATGGCTACCTTTCCCTTACTGATTGCCAATTTTTATAAATCAATAGGGTACATGCTACTGATGATGAAAGTTTCAAGAAAATCCGATCACAAATGTAGACTTTATCGCGTAAACAAGTAAATTTTCAACTTAAAATAACTACTTTTCCGTTACTATTTGTTAGATACATTTTTTTCAAAATCAATAGCTATTGATGATATAGACAAATTCTAAAGTTTCATGTAAATCAGACCACAAATGCGGACTATATCCTGTAAACAAGAAAAAGACTGACGGATGGACGGACGGGAGACGGAAACCACGCCATGACATAAGCTGTGCTTGCTTTCAGTTGATGTTTCTTACTCAGTTTTCGCCCCATTATATTAACCCTTTACCACACAATCGCTAGTTTTAACCTTGAGGAAGAAGTCTTTTGAAAATATTGTAGGAACTGGGCAAAATGCTGATAACCAGCATTTTCTCCTTCTTCCACAATGTTTCCTACTCTTTCAAAAAAAAAAAAAAAAAAAAAGGAGCCACATTTAAATTGTTGTCTTCACATGCTTTCAATTTGAAACAATCTAAAGTTTTGTTGTTTCATAAAAAGTTGATAATTCATTAAGCATAAAGGTGAGAAATCAGTTGGATTTAGTTTTGATACACTGCATAGATTAACTCTTAACCACATAATCCCGAGTTGTAACAATCCCGAGGAAGAAGGCCTTTGAAAACATTGTGGGAAAAGGAGAATATGCTGGTTACCAGCATTATCTCCTTTTCCCACAATGTTTTCTACCCTATCAAAGACAGAAATCACCATTTGAGCTACATTCAAATTGTCATCTGCAAACGCTTTCAGCTTGCTCGAGTACAAAATTTTGTCGTTTGGTGAAATTTTGACCAAATGGCAAGGAAAATAGCTGCTCTGTCTATTGTGCTTTACCCTTTACTAAATGACATTATTCTAGACTTGTCCAAATTGAAAGCATTTGCAGACAACAAATAAATTTCAATCAAAAATCAAAATTTGTTTTTGGAAGGGCAGAAAAAATTGTGGGAAAAGGAGAAAATACTGGTTACCAGCATTTTCTCCTTTTCCCACAATGTTTTTTAAAGTTTTCCTTAGGGCTCGTTAAAACTTTGGGCCGTGTAGTAAAGAGTTCATTTCACTGACTGATCTATGCAACACCTTCCAGCGAACTTACATTAGATTTAACCCATTACCACACAGTCAAGTTTTAACAAACCTATGGTTGAAGCTTTTTCAACAATGTTTTCTACTCTTTTAACAACCAATCTTAAAATTTTGGTCACATCAAATTTGCTGTCTGCGAATGCTTTCAATTTAGACAATGCTAAAATTTTGTAGTCTGGTAAAGGATTAAAAATACAACGGTTGTGTTGTAAAAATATACATTTTGTGCAAACACTTTGTCAAGAACTGATAGCTGATGAGTATGGAAAGGACAAAATTTTTGTTCAAGTGTGCACTATGAGTGTGAATTTTTATGATGCCTTTATAGAATTATCAAAGGCAAACAGAATTTTTCTGATGGAAGGCTTTTGAATACATTGAGAGAAAAGGACAAAATGTTGATGATGAGCTTATTCTCCTTTCATTCCAACCATGTTTTCCCCCATTTCAGAGACAAAACCCTTGATATGAGATACATGTACATGTAATTTTTGTCCTATGAATGCTTTTAATTTCGATGAGTCTAAGATTTTTCATCTAGTGACGACTTAAAAAGATTATTGATTGATTGTATGGTGTTTAACGCCGTTTTCAACATTATTTCAGTTATATCGCGGTGGCCAGTGCACCTATCCATGCTTTCCTGGAGTCTCTTTTACCAGTACTCCGCAGAATTTTCTTTCCAAGCCACTGGCTGCTTTCCCACATAATCATCGTTGAGACAATGGTCAGCGGTGGGAGAGGAATGAATCCTGTCGCAGTGACTTATCATCAATCCTCAGAAAGAAATTGGCCGAGCCAGGGGTCGTAAGCCAGGGATCGAACCCTGGACCCCGTGTTCTCAAGTCCTGCACGCTACCGACTGAGCTACCGGGCCTCGGCTTAAAAAGATTAAAATCAACCACTATTGTGTAAAGACACAGGAGGAAAAAAAATCTGTGGATCTTTAACCTTCCAGAGGACAAAATTTAAGTCTTGTCCAAATTGAAATCACATATAGATGACAATCTTATTGTGGCTCAAAAGGTGCAACCTTTCTTTAATAGGGTAGAAAACATTGTGGGAAACGGAGAAAATGCTGGTTACCAGCATTTTCTCCCTTTCCCACAATGTTTTCAAAAGGCTTCTTTCCCAGAGCCGTTAAAAGTCAGCATTGTGCAGTAAAGGGTTAAATTGGGCAGACAATGGAAAACCAAGCAATACTTTAAGCCTTCACAACTTTGGCTAGCAGAGCAAACAAAGGCATGAAAAATGCACTTAAACAAGTTACAAAATATTTTTTTTATTGATAACAATCCTCATAAAAATACAAATACAGTCTCTTAGTAGAATAAAACAAATAATCTTTTGCATTCTGGTGGAGTAGTTGGTTTCTTTTGAGACAGAGCTTTCTCCCTCTCACTCCCTGCCCCCTTGTACTCCCTCTTTCTCTGTCTCTTTTCTTTTGTTTTAATCCTTAAATACTAACCTGAGTTTTTACAAACTTCTTGAAGGCAACCAGCCTTTCTTCCATTTCACAGACTGTTATTAGTTTGTATAAACTTATTTATTTCACATGTATAGTGAAACAAGTTCTCACAACTTATATTAATCATTTTTGATGACTGCTTTCTGGAAACTTCAACAAACACTCCCATTGTGATGTTGATAGACCCCACTCATCATGGGATTCGAACCCAGAACCTATAGATCTAGTGTGAGAGGCCAACACTTTACCACTACACCACTGTCTTCCACAATTGAATTATGAATGACATGAATGACAAATATCATGTTTTGAGTCACAAACAATTCGTCATCTGCAAAATGCTTTCAACTTGGACAAGGCTAAAATTTTCAAGTCTGGTAAAGATTTAAACAAAACATTCAAGCTTAATGTTACTTAATGTACTCTAGAAACCCACTTGTGGCTGACTGACCATTTACCAAACAACAAAAGTTACATTTGCCTGATTTCAAAGCATATGTAGGCTCAAATGTCTTGGAAGGACAGTAAATGTTTTGGGAAAAGAAGAAAATGATGATTACCTACATTTTCTCCATTGCCCACAATGTCTCAAAAGCCTTCTACCTCAGCGTTGTTAAACCTGGCAATTGTATCGTAAAAGGTTAACAATCACACTTTATTTCATGAAATAGTTTAATTTAGCAAACACTATTTATACATGTTGATTTTGATGAAGGACGGTGTGTGTGGATAGCATAGAGGTCATTGATTGATTGTATTGGAGTTTAATGCCGTTTTAACAGCTTAGGTCATATCATGGTAGTCAGTGCATCTACACATATGTTTCTTAGCTTTCTCACACCAGTACTGACACAACTTTCATTCCAAGTCACTGACCACTTTTCTCACGTCCATCAGAGGTGAGAGGCAAAAAATCGCCGCAAAGAAAGTTTGTTTCAAGTGGATATCAAACTCGCAACCACCAGGTCACAAATCAGATATGTCAACCAATGAGCTACCTTGGTGGGCAGCATCAAGGTCAACCCGATTTACAAGGCAAAAGAACATATAAACCCTGCTAAAAACTGCTTGCAACTAACTTTACCATGTTATCAGCAGATATGGGGAATTGTGTGTCATTATCCATGGTTACATTTGAGCCATGCTCTGTGAAAAGGGGGCCACTTGCAGAAAGTATCAATCTATGTCAGCCTGCACAGTCTGCGCAGGCTGACATGGGTTGAAACTTTTTGCCATCTTCAAATTTTCTGCATGTCCAAGGAGCATTCTACCTCATGATTCTGTGGGTTTTTTGAAAAAACTGATTTTATGGATCCATAATTACGTAATACCTGCTTGGTATAATCCATCATGGAGATACATTAAGTCCCCTTTCTCCAGAGCATCACTTATTTCCTTTACATTTCATTGTTAAATCATGTCATATCTTATTTTCCTACCATTCCTTTGTTTTTCATTGATAAATTAAATCATAAGATCACTTAATTTCTGGTGCCAAGTTAACCCTTGACCACACAATCCTGAGTAATCCACCCTGATAAGGAGAGCTTCTGAAAGCACTGTGGGAAAAAGAATAAATGTTGGTAACCAGCATTTTCTCCTTTTCCCACAATGTTTGCTAACATATCAAAGACAGGTTAGAGCATTTGAGCCACTTTAAATTGTTGTCTGCAAGTCCTTTCAATTTGGACAAGTCTACATTTTTGTCGTTTTATAAAGAGTTAACTCTTTACCAAACTGCAAAATTTTGGACTTGACCAAATTCAAAGCATTTGCAGACAACAAAATAAATGTAGTTCAAATGATGATTTCTGGTTACCAGCATTTTTTCCTTTTCACACATTCACACATTGTTTTCAAAAGAATATTTCCTCAGGGTCATTTAAACTCGCGACTATTAGGTAAAGGGTTATGAGAGGAAATCACATGACATATCAGACTAACTTACCTGAATCAGTTTGGCCATTATTATCTTGCAAGGATAACTAAAAACTGATCATTCAGGAATACTACACTTTGAGTAAATCTCATTTTTAGCTCTACTGGCTGAAAGCCAGCAGAGCTTAAGTCATGGCATGGTTTCCATCGTCCGTCCGTCTGTCTGTCCCTCCGTCCGTTAGTCTTTTTCTTGTTTACGCGATAAAGTCTTCATTTGTGATAAGATTTTCGTGAAACTTGCATAGTTGGTTTATCTCATTAATAGCCTCAACCCTATTGATTTTGAAAAAAATCCAACAAACAGTATGGGAAAAGTAGCCATTTCAAGTTGAAAATTTTCATTTCTTGTTTACGCGATAATGTCTTCATTTGTGGTCAGATTTTCGTGAAACTTGCATAGTTTGTTTATCTCATCAATAGCTTCAACCCTATTGATTTTGAAAAAAATCCAATAAACATTATGGGAAAAGTAGCCATTTCAATTGAAAATTTCCATTTCTTGTTTATGCAATAAAGTCTTCATTAGTAATCAGATTTTCGTGAAACTTGCACAGTTTGTCTATCTCATCAATAGCTTCAACCCTATTGATTTTGAAAAAATCCAACAAACAGTATGGGAAAAGTAGCCATTTCAAGTTGAAAGTTTCCATTTCTTGTTTACACAATAAAGTCTGCATTTGTGGTCAGATTTCTGTTAAACTTGCACAGTTTGTTTATCTTATCAATAGCTTCAACCCTATTGATTTTGAAAAAAATCCAACAATCAGTATGGGAAAAGTAGCCATTTCAAGTTGAAAATTTCCATTTCTTGTTTACGTGATAAAGTCTGCATTTGTAATCAGATTTTTGTGAAACTTTTACAGTTTGTTTATCTCATCAATAGCTTCAACGCTATTGATTTTGAAAAAAAAAAAAAAAAAAAATGAACAATCAGTATGGGAAAAGTAGCCATTTAAAGTTAAAAATTTCCATTTCTTGTTTACGCATTGAAGTCAGCATGTGGGGTTGGATTATCATGAAACTTGCACAATTGCTTTATATCATAAACAGCTTGAACCCTATTGATTTTGAAAAAAAAAAAAAAAAAAAACCTGACAATCAGTATGGGAAAAGTAGACATTCAAAGTTGAAAATTTCCATTTCTTGTTTAGGCAATGAAGTCCACAGTGTTAATCCAAATCTTGTTAAACTTGCAAAGATTATCTGATTCTTCAAGGGATTAAACTCTATTACAAGTGAAGAAAATCTAGTAAACCATTCAGGAAAAACAGTCATTTGATGATTTAGTATCGCTCACTCAACAAAGTCTACATTATTAGTCACATTTCTTTGAACTTTGCAAGTTTCGTGTTTTTTGTCTTTTTGCTTTTTGCATCATGAATTCAAATGTATGCTAGCAAAAAAGCAAAATCACTGCCAGGCCAGTAGAGCGATTTCAGGCCCTAGTTTTCCACTTACAGTTGTGTGCGATCTTGTTTTAGATATTTTGACCCTAAAACAAAACTGCTAAACAAATATCAGACAGAAATGTAATAGAAATAACTTTCAATAAATTAAAAAAATAGTTACCCAGCTTCTGTTGCAATACAATAAGAAATCAACAATCTAAACAACTATGGTGATTTAATCACTTCAATGTATTTTGCAATTGAGTTTTGTCTATTGCACGACTCTACACCATACATTTATATGAGTTTTGCTCTGTGAAAAGACGGTTTAATTGAAAAAAAAAAAATGTAGTGGTTTGTCATAACCCTGTCGTTGCCTGTGTGTGTGCTCTTTAGAACCCACAGTTTCAGTCTGATACTCATGCACTTGATCAGAATGTTTGTCTTGATTATATCTAGTACAAGTTAAAACTTTGGTCACCACGGTCAAAAATTGGGTCGGTAGGACAAATCTAAGAAAAACCTTGTTTGCACTATAGAAGCAGAATTTTCAGTTGAATACTCATGAAACTTGGTTAGAATGTTTGTCTTGAAGATATTTCTGACAAATTTGAAATTGGGTCATGTGGGGTCAAAAATTAGGTCACTGTGACAATTCTTAGAGAAACCTTTAGTGCACTCTAGAGACCACATTTTCAGTCTGAGACTTATGAAATTTGATCAGAATGTTTGTCTTGATAATATCTTGATTAGTTTTGAAACTGGGTAATGTTGGATGAAAAAGTAGGCCACTCAAGCTCATGTGTTTACATCATCACCACCAGGATATCTTCAGCTTTATAAATCCCCAATGACTTTACTCAGATGAGTGCTTTAGGGTCAGTGACCCTCTTGTATACAGTTCCTATCTACTTGTCATTTTTAAAACTATAAAAACTCAGCAAAGCTTATTTTGACAATTTTGAAAAATTACTTGTTTGAGAAAAACATGTATAATACAAAATGACTAATCATGTTGTGTATGTATGTGTATTTCAGGAGCATGCATTTATTCGACAATACCAGGAAGTGGAGGTAGACACTGCATCATATTTTACCAGCATTCTAGATCAAGTGAAAGACTCTTCTCAGTTAGAACAATCTCAGTCTTCATAACAATACCCATCTCCTAGCTGCTGTAACTTAGCAACACATTTCATACAGCATAATAACAGCACAGCATATTAACCATACTTGTTTTCTGTTTGTGTATGTTACTGAAATTTCACAGTAGAAGGCTGAAAAAAGTGACTCATTTCATAGGATTCTGAAAATAGTTTCTGAATGTCCAATAGGAAATTTTCTAGAATTCAAATTACATGTAAAAACTATAATGGAAGTATGCCTCAGTCTTTACCAAGCCTTTAGAATTGTCCAAGTGAAAAGCATTTGCAGACAACAAATTACATGTGGTTCAAATTTGAAATTCATCTTTGGAAGTATAGAAACATTTGTGTGGAAACTAGAAAATGCAGCTCGGCAGTATTTTCTCCTTTTCCAGCTTTGTTTTTGATATGTTTATTCATCAGATTTATTAATACTCTGGACTGTTTTGTAAAAAGTTAATGAACCCTTCATGCAGATTTTTCCAAAAAAGAAGTTTTAACTGTGGTGGTAAAAGTCAAATACACTAACCATACCAGATTTTAAACGACACTGTCAATAGAGGCTCTTCAAAAAAATGAAGGAAGAGGAGAAAATGCTGGTACTAGCATTTTCCCCTTTTCCTATAGTGTTTTCTACCCTTTAAAAGACAAATCCCCTTATTTAAGCCACAATTATTATGTCTCCCCCCGTCAGGATCGTGAGACATATTGTTTTTCCTGGTGCGTCCGTCCGTCCGTCTGTCTGTCTGTCTGTTTGTCACAAATCGTGTCCGCTGTATAACTCGAAAACCTTTTAAGATATTTTGATAAAACTCCACACATTTGTAAAGCACCACGGGATGAAGTGTCATGCACAAGAACCATAACTCTGGCTTGTATATTTTTCGAGTTATTTCCCTTTGATTATTTTCCTTGCTCATTTTACGTACAATTTCGTGTCTGCAATAGAAATCTGGGAGAAAATGTTAATAACTTTATCATGGATTATTTATCCTTCTTACACCAAAAAAGGGGGGAGGCATCTGTTCTAGTTTTGTTGTCTGCATATTATGCCTTGGATTTGGGCGAATCCAAAATTTTAATGTTTGGCAAGGGCAAACTCATTACCTTATACAGATGACTTATTTGCATGTTACAGCATAACCCTTCGAAAACAGTGTGGCAAAAGGAAAAACTACTGGTAAGGGCCAATTTCTCCTTCTAGCCAACATTTTCATTTTAACCCTTTATACCCTTTACCTGACAATAACATCTTTAAACTTGTCCAAGTTTGAAACACCTGCAGATGACAAATTAAGTGTGTGTCACCTGACAAGGTTTGCCTTTGACAAGGAAGAAAACATTGTGCGGAAAGGAAAAAATGCTGTTAACCACAGTGTTTTAAAAGCGTCCTTCCACTGGATCATTTAAACTTGTGAGTTTTGTGAAGATTTAGTTCATGATGATAACAGCTTTTAACTAGGATGTTTAACCTTTTACCATACTATGCCAACTTACAACAACCCTTAGGAAGAAGCCTTTTGAAAACATTGTGGGAAAAAGGAGAAAATGCTGGTAGCCAGCATTTTCTCCTTTTCCCCACAATGTTTTCTACCCTATCAAAGAAAAATTGCATCACTTGAGCCACATTAATATTGTTGTCTGTAAATGCTTTCAATTTAGACAATTCTTAAGTTTCGTCATGTGCTAAAGGGTCAAAAGCCATCCGGTTGAAAGTTTTGACTCAGGAGAAAAAATAGTTAAAAATTCACGTTGTAAATATCAACTCTTAATGAAGTAACTATTTTCACCAAGTCATTGTGGTGTGAAATATTTATAAACGTCTTTATTTTTTCAACTCTATACCAAATGACAAAATTTTAGGCTTGTCATATTTGAAAGCATTTGCAAATGATAAATGTTGCTAAAATGAAAGAATTGGGGTATAGATGGGTAGAAAACAATAAGGGAATAGGAGAACATGCTGGTCAAGCAGCATTTTCTCCTTTTTTCTCAGTGGTTTTAAAAGCCTTTGTTTGAGAAAGTAAAGGGTTAATTTGACCTTAATAATTTGACTTGGATCTTTTATTTGATTCATGTTTGCTTTGTTATATAACCCCATATTGAATAAGCTGTTTAACCCTTTACCGCAAGACAAAATATTTGACTTTTACAAATTGAAAGAATTTGCAGACAACATGAAATGTCTCTAAAAGGACGAAAGTTTTACTTTGAAAGGACAGAAAAGATACTGGAAAAAGGAGAAAATGCGGGTTGCCAGCATTTTCTCCTTTTCTCACAATGTTTTCAGAAGCCTTCTCTTTCAAGGTCATTTCAAGTTAGGATTGTGTTGTAAAGGGTTAACCCTTTACCACATGGCAAAATTTAAGACCTATCCAAATTGAAAGCATTTGCAGACGACAATTTCATAGTGGCGCAAATGACGCAACTTTTCTTTGATAGGGTAGAAAACTTTGTGGGAAAAGGAGAAAATGCTGGTTACCAGCATTTTCTCCTTTTCCCACAATGTTTTCAAAAGGCCTCTTCTTCAGGAGCATTAAAAGGCGTCATTGTGTGGTAAAGGGTTAAACAAAGCAACTCTCACATAGAAAAGTTAGAAAACAGTGTGACAATAGCCAGAAGCATTTCTTGTGAAAAGCGAGTAAACACAGGTCATACCATAGTACACTTGCAGTGTACATGAGGGATTCTGTATGAGGTATATCAAAAACAGTGGAAAAGGTGGTCATGCATTTCTGCACAAGGGAAATGTATGAAGGAAAAGACAATACCGTTTCCAATGACATAGAAAACATTTTAGGACAAGGGGCAATGGCTTCTTACAGTGTTGACTCCTGACAGAATGGCACACTAGTTAATATCTTTAGCATTTGAAGGCAACATATGAAATGTCTTAAATGATAGGTATATTTTTGAAAGGATAGAAGAAACCACAGGAACTGAAGAAAATACCTGTTACAAGCATTTTCTTCATGTCCCATATATTTTCAAAAGTTTTCTTCCAAATGGTTTTTAAAGAATTTTTTGGTAAAGGGCAAAATGACAGTATTTGAAAAGGCGATCCAAGAAAATGTTGTAAAAACTTACAGTTACAAGAAAAAACTAATTATGCAGTAACGGTTTACTTAGCTGTATACAAGGTATGAATATGTTGGCCTTAATATGGAAATCTCAAGTGCGGGCAATTGTGTTAACACTAAACCATGCAATCCCATGTTTATATGACCCTTAACCCATTACCACACAATCCCTACTTTTGACGACCCTGAGAAAGAAGCCTTTGGAAAACATTGTGGGAAAAGGAGAAAATGCTGGTAACCAGCATTTTCTCCTTTTCCCACAATGTTTTCTACCCTTCACAAAACAAATTTCAAATTTTCAGTCACTTTTATTTTGTCGTCTGCAAATGCTTTCAAATTGGACAAACCTAAAATTTTGTCGTTTGGTAATGAGTTAACCCTTTCCCATACAATCCAGAGTTTGAACAACCTTATAGAAGAAGGCTTTTACAGATATGTAGGGAAAAGGAGAAAAAGTTTAAAACAAGCTTTTTCTCCTTTGTCCCCAATGTTTCCTACCTTAGCTTAGAAAGCAAATACTTCATTCGAGCCACATTTTATGTCATCTTTCAATTTGAACATGTCTTAAATTGTTTTTGTGAGGTAAAGAGTTATGAATTAGACTGTTTACCAGCATTTTTTCCTTTTTCACAATGTTGCTGTCAACGTTGAACAGTCTAGAAATTTGTCATTTGTAAACAGTTAATTCTGTACCACGTAAACCCGAGTTCAAAGACCATAAGAAAAAGTTTGGAAAAGGAAAAAATTCTTGTTACTAGCATTTTCTCCTTTACCCACGAAGTTTTATACCCTTCTGAGGATTGATGTCATCATATGAGTTGCATTTAATATATTGTTTGCAAATATTTACAATATGGACAGGTCTAGATTTTTTATCATCTAGTAAAGAGTTATGGGAAAGATAACTATGTTGCTCATTTCACATGAAAAGGAAAAATGAACTTGTTTGTTTCAGTGCATGAATTGAAATGTTGCTACTTTTTCTTTTGTGAGATATTTCTCAAGTCATTGTTAAGAATATTTAAAACTAGTTATTTTGTTGTATTATTGTACAATACTCTACAATCTGTGAAATTTGCCTGTCTGAGTTTCCTATGATAAACAAATGTTTTTCTTGCAGCCGATTACCTTTCGAAAACATACAGAAAGGGCAAAATCACACCTAACAAGCTTTTCTCCTTTTGTCAGATTTTTGTTATAAATATCCAGTGTGTCAATATGATAATCCAAAGTTTAACCATTTCCAAAATAACCTGTTATTTCTGCAACCTTAGAGAAAAGGGCTTTGGAAAACGTTGTGTGAAAATGAGAAGTATTTAATGGTAATCAGCATTTTCTCCTATGCCACAAATCTAGAAGACAAATTCAATTATTTTAGCCATGTTGAATTTGTCATCTGCTAGTAGCAGTGAAGGGTTTAAAAATCTTGTTGTCTGGTACAGGGTTAACCCTTTACCACAAAACCCCCAAGTTTTAATGACCTTGATGAAGAGGAATTTGGAAAGCGTTGTGGGAAAAGGAGGATATGCTGCATTTTCTCCTTTTCTTACATTTTCTTCCCTTTCACATGCAGATTTAACTTTTGAGCCATGTTAATCTGTTGTCTGCAGACAAATCAAATGTGTCTGAAATTATGGGATTTTTCAATGAAACGGTAGAAAGCATTGTGGAGAAAGGAGAAAATGCTGGTAACCAGCATTTTCTCCTTTTTCCATGTATTCCAAAGCCTTCTTTGTCAGGGTCACTAAAACTTGGGATAGTGTGCCAAAGAGATGAAAGGATGTTTTCAACGTCAAGTGCTATAAATTTTTCTCAGTCAACCCTTTCAGTATTGTAGGAGAAAGCGGACTTTTGCAGACTACGCAGGATGTGCAGTGTAACCTGCCATCTCTATACTATCCGTTTTTTGGTCTAGCTGATAGAATAAAAGTCTTGCAGAGTTTCAGTGGATCATATTCTTAGATGTGGAAAAGGGTTGGGTTTATGTATTTGAAAAAATGAAGATACACAGTAGTTTGATGACTTACTGTATGACCACTGCAATAAATACCAAATGAGTTTCAGAAAAATAATAAAGTATTTCATGGTCAATCATAATACTGCAATAGTTACTGTCAGTGATCAAATATAAAATTGTTGTTTAACTAATCCCTTAACTTCGCAATCCCAAGTTTTAACGACCCTAAAGAAAAAGGCTTTTGAAATCATTATAGGAAAAGGAGAAAATGCTGTCCTTTTTCCGCAATTTTTTCTTCCCTATCAAAGACAAAAATTATCTTTTGAGCTACAATTATTTTGATGTCTGCAAATCCTTTCGATTTGGTTCAGTCCAGAGTTTTATCTTTTGTTAAAGAGCTAAGAACTATTATAGGTGGGTCAGAGGAAAAAAAATGACGATTTGTGAATATATGTAGGTCATACCATTCTTCACATTCCTGCATTTTGTTCTGTTCTCAGTCTCACAAAGCACAGAGTTCTTTGACAAGGTCAACTTGTTCTACATTCAACTCTTTTACAAATAACTGATAACTTACTGGATGACAACAATTAAGATTAAAGAGGCATCTATAAGATGGGATTTGTAGATGACAAATCTCGCGCAAGTGATTGGAATTATCTTTGAAAGAGTTGAAAACATTATAGTTACTGCACAATCCAAAGTTTTAACTACCTTGTGGATGATTTTCAAAAAATAGTGGAAAAGGAGAAAATGCTGGTAATAAGGTAAGTCTCATCATTTGAAGCACACTTACAGGCCTAGTTAGTGGCTAAATGTAAACAGAACATTTAACTTTAAATCATATCATGTAAAAGTATGGAAATTACTGTAGAGATGATGATGTATTATTGAACGGACAGAGTAAGTGTTAATCACTTGCAGAGAAATTAATTGTAACACCAGGTTAAAAGTTGCCAGGTCACAAAATCTTTGGTTACTCTTTACTTTCTTTTAAATTCATTTCACTGCCAGAGACTAACACTTGGACCAACAGCACAATAACAGGTTGTCATCTTCGCAATATTTTCCATTATTTTAAATGGTATGATATATATTTAATTTTTATTACCCATGGCCAAAGGCGGAGGGATAAAGTTGTTACGTTGTCTGTCCGTCCATCGGGTTGCCCGCCTGGATAGACATCTTCTAAAATCCTCGACGATTTGATGAAATTTTATACATTTGTTCCCTATGATAGTACGTCGATATTTTATTGTTTTTCTGATTCAATGCCTTGTCATGGTAAAAAGGGGACTTGATGTATATTTTCATTATGGACCAATATCTCTTTAACTACAGTTTTCATTTAATGAATTGCCATGTCATGGAAAAAGGGGGCTTAATGTATAATTTCATTATGCATCAATTACGAAAAGGCCACATGTACATGCAAAACGCAATACCTCTGTTTCTATAAAAAAAAAAAAAGGTCTTTTTTAGCAGGGGATATCATTTCAATGAAATAAATTCTTTTCCATACATCTAAAAGGTATGATTTGAATTTAAATGCATTTTAACACCTGTATTGTTTACTTTTGGTCACTATTGGGTCTTTGATTTGTTGTCTCTGCAAATTCTTTCAATTTAGGGTAGAATAAAATATTATCTGGTAAAGACTTGAGTATAATACAAACATGAATGTAATTTATGCGATTATTATGTCCGGGACATAATTGAAAACTCTTAAGGTTTTTTTTTTCCCCTCAACCTTTAAGCTGCTAAGCACAAGTCAAAAAAACTAATAGCAAGCATTTGCTTTTTTTGCAAGAACATTTTCCATCTTTCTGAAGAAAAATCCATCATTTGAATCAACTCTTTTTTTGTGTGTGTGTGCAATTACATGTAGTTTCTATTTGGACGCGAGTTATTTACCATTAGAATTAACTCATCATATAACCTGGTTCTCAAAATGTTTATGTTTTGACTTTACATCAATGTTGCTATATTTACCCTTACCATGCGTTCCAATGTTGCATTTACCCTGATACCTTTACCATGCTTTCCAATGTTGCATTGACCCTGAAGAGGTAGGTTTTCTGAAAAGACTGGGGGAAAAATGAGGAAATGCTAGTAACCAGCATTTTCTCCTTTTCCCACAATGTTTTCTACCCTGTTAATGACAAATTTGATTATTTGGGTCACCTTTACTTGACAAATGCTTTCATTTTGGACTTGTGTAAAGTTTCGTCTAGTAAAAGTGAAACCACTAAAAAAAAGACATTTGCAGTAAGTAGTTCAGATCTAAATATTGCCATTTTAAGGCAATATACCCTAAAAATACTCCAATTAGACAGAGGAAATCAAGATCAGATGGCAAGTTCTGTGCAGTCTGAGTTTGATCTTCTCTGTCTACTTAAGTGCTCTAAATAGTGCTTAGCAGCTAAAGGGTTAAATGTTTGTTTTGAAAGTGCTGTGTTTCTGTATAAAATAATCTTGTTCATGATTTTTATAGTACATGCAGATTACACCAATACATAAAAAAAAGTTGATCTTTCTTACTCTTTTTTTTTTGCCCCATTACCTTAACCCTTTCAGTGCTATAGGCCTAAACTAAGGCCTTTGGAGATGGTATAGATCAAGATTAGACTGTTCAGACCATGCAGTCTGATCTTGGATCTATCCCGCTGCTGTTTCAGTCAAGCCTCTGGAATAAAAATCTTTCTTGGCTGCAGTGGATTGCATTTCCAGCCATTGAAAGAGGTTATTACTCGGTATCAAGGAGGTGAATCACATCGATTTAGTTTTTATATACTGCGCAGATTAACTCTTTTACCAAACAAATGTGGCACAAATGATATTTTGATCAAAATGGATAGAAAACATTTGTGTACCCACAATGTTTTCAAAAGCCAATTTCCTCAGGGTCGTTAAAACTCGGGATTGTGTGGTAAATGGTTGATGGTGGAATTTTGACAAAATTCTGTGGATAAAGGCTTCTCCATCTTTTGTGCTTAATATCATTGATTGATCTATGCAACACATTCCAGCAAACTAATATCAGATCTAAAGATACCTTAATGCTGTTGTAAAAAATGCACATTCTGTATAAACAGCTTGTCAAGGAATTTTAGCCGATCAGTATGGAAAGGACCAAATTCATGTAAGAGTTTACCCTAAGTGTGATTTTTTTTTGACAGCTTTATGGTGTCGTCAAAGCCAAACATAATTTTGCTGGAAGAAGACTTTTGAAAACATTGTGAGAAAAGTACAAAATGCTTTTCTCCTGCAATGTTTTTCCCTCTTTCAGAAACAATACCCATATTGTGAGATACAGGCATATTTTTGTCTATGAATACTTTCAGTTTGAATGACGCTATGATCTTTCAGCCAACAAAGGGATCTGAACAATAACAATCAATCACTGTTGTGTAAAGTCAAGGAAAAAAATTGCCGGATGTCTGAAACTAGTCTGACAATGGAAAACAAGTTTTGAGCAATACTATCAGCCCTCTTAGCCTTTTGATAGCAGAGCAAAAACTGCAATAAAAAATGCACAAAGATATACATTACATATTTTATTTACTTTTATTGATAAAAATCCGTATAAATATACAAATACAGTCAGCTAGTAGAATAAACAAGAGGGCCAAGATGGCCCTGGATCGCTCACCTTAATTTTTGAGAGGACCATAGCAAATTTTTTTTGAAGTATTGAAATTTTGGAAACAAAATCATTATTTTGCCAAGCAATTTTGAAAAGGTCACCTGTAAAAATCATTTCAAAATCTATCACCACGCTAAAATCATCACCACAGCCATGTTTTTGACGAATCAGAATTCGGCATATAAAGTTTGTATAGAATTTAGAAAACAATCCATCATAAAGTACAGAAATGGTGATCAACAAGGCAGTTAACACCCAGATAGAGGCCCTTTTGATAACTGGTGAAATATTATGCATGTATTCCAAAGATTACAGTTTTATATTACCTCTTGCAATACATAGCTATCAAATACATCAAGTAGAAAGTATGCACATCAGCATTTCTCAAGAGTGCACTCACTTACCTGGTATAGGTTGACGTCTGCAATAGCCATTTTCATCAAAATACCTATACAGTCTTTTGATGAAAATTAAAAGGTCACCAAAGGATCATTTCTGTGAAATTATTTCAAAATTTGACATGTGGTTTCAGAGAAGAAGAATTTTTAAGAATTTCTTCTTGTCCGTATAGTGCAAATAACCCCCAACCACCATAGCCATGTTTCTTGACGGATCAAAATTTCGCGAACAAGTTTTCAAAAGGGGCACCCAAGGAACATTTCTGTGAAATTATTTCAAAATCTGACCAGTGGTTTAAGAGAAGAATTTCAAAAAATTTCCTTAAGTCCATACAGTGCAAAGAGCTTCCCCCCCCCCACCACCACGACCATGTTTTTCGACGGATCAAAATTTCGCGAACAATTTTTGAAAAGGGTCACCCAAGGAACATTTCTGTGAAATTATTTTAAAATCTCACCTGCAGTTTCAGAGGAGGAGATTTTTAAAGAATTTCTTAGAAAATTCCATTTGGTTGCCATAGCAACCAGAGTTTTTGATGGAATCAAATTCTGTGAACAGTTTTTAAAGAGGACCTCCCAAGGAACATTCCTGCCAAGTTTGGTCCAAATTTGCCCAGCGGTTTGGGAGGAGAAGATGTTTAAAGAATTGTTGACACAGCACGAAGCAAAGGCCCCCCCCCCACACCACCACGGCCATGTTTTTCAACGGATCAAAATTTCGCGAACACTTTTTGAAAAGGATCACCCAAGGAACATTTCTGTGAAATTATTTTAAAATCTCACCTGCAGTTTCAGAGGAGGAGATTTTTAAAGAATTTCTTAGAAAATTCCATTTGGTTGCCATAGCAACCAGAGTTTTCGATGGAATCAAATTCTGTGAACAATTTTTAAAGAGGACCTCCCAAGGAACATTCCAGCCAAGTTTGGTTCAAATTGGCCCAACGGTTTAGGAGGAGAAGATGTTTAAAGAATTGTTGATACTGCACGATGCAAAGAGCCGCCCCCCCCCACCACGGCCATGTTTTTCGACGGACCAAAATTTCGCTAACACTTTTTGAAAAGGGTCACCCAAGGAACATTTCTGTGAAATTATTTCAAAATCTGACCAGCGGTTTCAGAGGAGAAGATTTTTAAAGAATTTCTTAGAAAATTCCATTTGGTTGCCATGGCAACCAGAGTTTTTGATGGAATCAAATTCTGTGAACATTTTTTAAAGAGGACCTACCAAGGAATATTCCAGCCAAGTTTGGTCCAAATTGGCCCAGCGGTTTGGGAGGAGAAGATGTTTAAAGAATTGTTGACGCCGCACGACGCACAACGGACAACGCACGACGCACACAACGTGATCCTAAGAGCTCCCCTTGAGTACGTTGTGCTCAGGTGAGCTAAAAAGGTATCTTTTGCATTCTGGGGGTTTAGTTGGTTTCTTGTTGAAACAATTCTCTTACTTCCATCTCTCTCTCCCTGTCCATCCACCACTCTTTTTTCTCTCTATATATACACTACCTCTTTTTTTCCCATCCCCTCTCTCTCTCTCTCTGTATTTTTTCTTTTGATTTAATCTTTAACAAAAACTCAAGTTTTTACAATCTTGAGGCAGAAGGCTTTAAGAAACATAGTGAGAAAAAGGAGAAAAATGCTGATAAGCAGCATTTTCTCCTTTTTCCACAGTGTGTTCTACCTTTTAAATGACAAAATACATGTGTCATGTGTTGAGAAGCACTGTCATCTGCAAATGCTTTCAAGTTGGGCAAGTCTAAATGCAGTCTGGTACAGATTTAATCCTTTTACACACAATCTTAAGTGGTAATGACCCTGAAGATGAGGGCTGTTAAGAACATTGTGGGGAAAAAAAGAAAATGCTTCTTAATAGCATTTGCCCCTTTTCCTACAATGTTTTCTGTCCTTTTAAAAAACCTATCATTTAAGTCACAGTGAAATTGTAGATCCTCTGAAAATACTTTCAGTTTGGACAAGGCTAAAACTTGGTTGCCTTATAAAGATTTAAACAAAATTAAAGAGACATCTTTACAGCCAGAGACTAAACAAACGCTGTTAAAACTTGACGGTGTTATAATCTAGTTAGCTGTGTAAACATAGATAAAAAAAATCAATATAAGGTGTATGGGGTAAAGAAACTGTAGGGATTTGTCTTCGACTTAAACCGGAAATGTTATGTCTATGGCTAGCCGCAATAGAATGAAATGCATTTTCTATCTGCCGTAATCTGTGCAACCTTGCAACCATCAGGGGCAATATTTGGCATGAAGATACAAGAGCGATTATAGTTTCATAAAATAGAATAAAAAAAAAAAGTTAAAGAACTGGATGAAAACGAGTAAAGATGTATCTTTAAATGTTAATTTTGACATCTGAAAATAGTGGAGAAGGTGCAATAAATAGAACAGCATACTGTCTCAGGGTCAATTTGAAAAGATTTCACTTGTGAGGCCATGCATAATGAAAAACTAGGTTTATGATAACTTATCCTTATACATTTTCGATTGTGTAAATACAGCCACTTTCAAGAAACGTTTCTTGAAAAACAGAAATTGACATTCACAGGTATACCTTCTTTCGTTTCTTGTGGGAATGATATTATCAATTCTCTAAATAATCAATGACTTGTATCACATCTTTTCGGCAAGGATTGATGAAATTGCTATGTTTTTTGGGTAAATAAATTGATATAGGTACATACATAGTCTAATAATTCAATTTCTGTGGCCTTAAAGGTGAGCATTGAAAAAACATGAAATTAACATATTTGTTTCAATTGTGGAGCTACAGTTGTAGTTGTGAACTTAAGGTCACTACGGAATCTAAATCATGGATGAAATGTCTACAAAAACACATAGTTTTGCTATGATTGTTTTTATTTATGGCTGTTCTCCAACTGCTCCGCACTCCTATTTGGCTAAGATTAAAAAAAAAAAAGCTAAAATATTACTATAGAATTAAATAGTAAAAGGCACTAAATTGAAAATGAAAAGTTGTGAAAAATTGATTTCTGCATGGTTGTTGTAAATAATTTACATTGGAACAAAGAAATGCTGAAGAAGTTACTCCGTTTGAATGCATTTGATCTAAACTTTAGTTTTTAGAAAGCAAATGGACTATATCTTGCTTTTGAATTCAAGTATATGAAAATTCTACTAAATCTTTCCAATTATCATCTGTACAACAAAACACAGATTATCAATGATGAATACAAATGTGTTAGCTTTTGTCATTTTATACAAGGCTTCTTACTAGCTATATACATGTATTTGGCTGTCACTGTTATATTCTACCCCATGATTCAGTACGTTGTTAGATAAAATGAATGTCATAAATCCATAATTAATTTGATGACTTGCTTGGTATAATGTATCACGGAGATGCATTACACCCCTTATTCTGAGAGCGTTGCCCCTGACATATTTGTGTACCACTCCGGAAGAAAGTTGTACTCTGAGTCTACAAGCGGCTCTCTGCATTTTATCTCCTTCCCAGGTTCCCAGGTGATGACGTGAACAATTCTGAGAAAGAAAGAAAAAAAAGTTTTCAATACCATTTCACAAACTTAAATTCACCAGACAACAAAAGTTAAAGGCTTGCCCACATCGAAAGCATATGCAGACAACATTATTAGTTGTGGTTTAAATAACTGAGATTGACTCTAAAGAGCTGAAAACATTGTTGGACAAGGAAAAATCCTTTTATGAACATGTTCCCCTTTACGCCAATGTTTTGAAAAGCCTTTCTTTCAGGATTACAAGGAAGATGTATATATACTAGTATATATGCATAAAATACAATGGAAATCAATCACACGCCAGAGTTAATAGATTACTTTTTTCTTTAAAAAAAGAAATCAAAAGCAAACTGATTGCACTTAAAGATCTATTATACATAATCTATCCCTGCATTATAAAACCTTGATATTTGTGACCCGTCACGCGAAAAGGGACAATCTGGGAATTCCGTACATCAATTAGATGAAAACAGACCAAAGATAGTGAAGGTCTATTTAAGGTGATAGTTCAAAAATGATTGTATAACAATGTAGAATGACCACTTTTCATACAGAAAATATCATAAAAGCGAAAAGTGTCAACCCTGGTCAGCCTGCGCAATTCGCGCAGTGTGACCAGGGTTGACACTTTTCGCAGTTCCCAGATGGTCCCTTTTTGCGTGACGGGTCACATTTGTTTACCACAGTGAACACACTGAGTGAATCTGTACGGTCGATACCATTTTCGACATTTAATTGTTATTTGAAAACTCATCATTTCATCGACCAATAGATTTGTATGTATATAAGTATATGGTATTAGATTTACTCACTGTTGTATTAGGTGGGAAGAGACAAAATTGTCAGCCTGCATGGTTTCAACCTTTATATTTCTCTATACATTTTACTAAACCATCATTTGTTTTGACGACTCTGAAGAGGAATACTTTTGAAAACATTGTTGGAAAAGGAGAAAATACTGGTAACCAGATCATTAACACTTCAATTTGTGTGGTAAAGGGTTAAAAAGCCAGTGGAGCGATACAGGGCCATCATGGCCCTCTTGTTCTGACGGTAATAGAATGGCCAGTAAAATTCCACTTCTGATTGTCATTAGCCATTTTCTCAGAATGAAAACGCTAAATTTGTGGTAAAATCTAACTTAGAATCTAAATATGTTGATTATCAGAAATTGTGTACATGTAGCATCTTATGTTCTGTTTCCTATTCACAAGGAATGTTGAAAGATAAAGATTCTGAAAGGCAAACAATATGCTTTTGCTCTACCAGTGTAATTAGTCTTACCAACTATTAATACTAACATGAGACCATCTGCAGTTCATTGGTTACGTGTTGGATTTGTAATCTAGGGGACCTGAAATGGAATCCCACTAGAGTCACTGGTCACGTTTTAGTGTCTTTTCGTCAGGCAGCTTAGTACTGGTGAAACCAATGGAACACATGATTTAGTGAAGTTTGTTGTGATATGAGTGAAACATTGGTGAAAGTATGTTCTTTCAATATGCGAAGAGATAATCAGACGTTGCCTGATGAACCAAAAAGTTCTGAGCCCACGAAGTTACACAAAAACCCAATTATTGAAGCATACGTCAGAATTTTGTGATTTGTGATTAAAATCTGTAATTTCAGTCAAATCATGTTCTCTGTGTTTTAAATTCATAGCGAAACAAGGGATCCTCTGACTTTGATGAGAAATTAACAGATATTTCAAATTAATGATACGCTATCTATGTTTCAATAAAAAACCCTTAGCCCACAAAATTGCTTATTTTATCACAGAAAACCAGGACATTATTTGACCCTCAAAAAAAATCTAGGGCAAAGATTTTTCTCAAAAATATACATGATTATATCCTTTATCAAAAAAATGCAAAAAAAAGATAGGTTGCCAGGCTACTTTTCCCAATATTCGAACTCAATTACCTCCCTTGGAACAAAGAAAGTGACACAAAACACCCAAGATTTCAAATTACTTAGTAAGATGTATTATTTCTAGCACTAAATCATGTTTTTTTCACAATAAAGATTGAACTATTTTCATGATTTTTTGTTTGCACAATGTACACCCGTATTCTGACCCATGGAGGGGTTTTTGCATTTTCGTCTTTTTTATTGCAAACGCCTCTTTTGGGTTAGAGTATGGTTGTACATTGGCTCTTTTTCTAACTATTTTGTTTGTATGAGTCTTATTCTTATTTTTCATCTTTTTCTTCCTTCTTTTGTATTTTGTTTGTATTTTCATAGTTGTTATAATGCTCGCCAATTTCGCGGATAAACAATAAAATAACCCTTTCCTTGATATAGTCTCGATTTAACATTGGTATGGGACGGCTTTGGAAAACATTTTGGTAAAAGGGGTAATTGTTCATTACAAGCAATTGTTCCTTTCCCCACAACCTTTTCTGCACAAACGGTTCTTTTAATCTCATTTAAACCTTGTTTAATTTGTCGTCTGCAGCTTCTTTCAATTTTGAAGTTCCAATTTAATTCATTTAGGAAAGGGTTAATACCAAATACATGTGGTATATTTTAATAGATGGGAGAATGGAAGAACAATACAAGTAGAACTGTCCAGAATTACCCAAAGGCATAGATAATAAGATTACTTACGAACCTTATAGCAAAATGAATCAAACGATCCTGATTTCTATCAATACCCAGGAAAGAGGGTTAGAAAACGTTGAAAAGGAGAAATACTTGTAATATTCTCTTTTTACCACACTAAACTTACTATCCGGATAAGTAATGTCCGACAAATGTACATGTTCCGTTTTCGCTGTTTAGGAATGATTTACACCTTCATAAACTGATCTTTAAAAAAAAATGTATCTATCACTACTTTCTCCACGTCTTGCAGCAAAAATCAATAGTCCAATAATGGTACTACAATCAGACAAAGTTACGCGCTAGAAAACAGAGAAGCGAAGAGACATGCGCAAAAATGTTGCGCACTGACAACCCGACGAAACGTCGTTAAGTTTAATATTCCACGATGTGAGCATAACTATTAGCATCAAAATAAATCACTCTCCCTGACAACAGAACATTTCCTATCTTAAAAACTTGAATATCAACATCTATCATGAATCATTGCAGTTTTGATAATCAAGGGAGGTAAATAGTAACAAACTTTATCTCTTATAACAGGAGTTATTTCCCTTGATTAATGTTTAAATTAAAGTCACTATATATAAGCCAATGCTAAACTTGTGATCCCTGGCACGGGGCCAATTTTGATCCCAGGGCTATAATATGAAAAAACTTCTTAGAGGTCCATTAGATAAAGCTACATGCCAAATTGGGTAGCCCTGGGCCTTATGGTTTAAGACAAGAAAATTTTCAAAGATTTTCAATATTTTTCGCTTTTGTTGCCATGGCAACCAGAGTTTTTGAAAGAATCAAATCCTTTCGAGAAATTCTGAAGAGGACCATGGCAGGATCATTTCTGTGAAGTTTCATCAAATTTGGATGTTTAGTTTCAGAGAAGAAGAAGTTTGAAATAAAAGTTAACGCACGCACGCACGGACGGACGGACGGACGCACGGACGGACGGACGCACGGACGGACGCACGCACGCACGCACGCACGGACGCCAGACGGACACCGGGCCATGACATAAGCCCGCTGGCCTTTGGCCAGTGGAGCCAAAATGAATGAATGGAAAACTTAGATTTTTGAAGTGTGGCAAAAGATTCTTTAAGGATTTGGGAATAAAGCCAAATTTCTAATGTAGTTTAATTAAAACAATGAAATGTTACCATTGAAAAAGCAGCTACTTAAAAAAAAACAAACAAAAACAAATGCCGTACTCATTACAAAGCTAATACTTCGTGTAATAATTAATCCATTTACTGATGCTGTTGATAAGATTCTGAAAACAAGAGCGGCAAATTGTCGCAAGATACGCCCGTCCCACCGCCAGTTGTCGAGGGGGGATAATAATCGTAAAGGGCAGGTAGAGGAAAACAGTAGTGCAGCATAAATCATGTAAGTGATTGAAATAGGCATGAATGTCTCCTCTAATGTTAAGTAAACATGCATATAAAGTTTCATGTCATTCCAACATGAAAAGACAAAGTTATATTGTAGAGAAGCATGAAAAGCTGTAAAAAAAAAAATAATGAATAGGGAATAATTCCAAAAGGGCATTAGGTAAGGTTACGGCTCCAGTGCATTGCACTTTTCGTAACTGCAACAAACATGTTTACCAAGTCTCAAGTCAATTTGACTTGAGGTGACAAAGTTCCGTTCCGGACAAGCAAGAAATACTGTAAAAATGAAGATCAAAATGGAATTACTCAAAATCCGCGCTAGGTAGATTTACTGTTCTTGCGCACTGTACTCCGTAATATTGCAACAAACATGCATACCAAGTTTGAAGTCGTTCTGACTTGAGATGACAAAGTTATATTCCGGACAAGCACTAAATGCTGTAAAAATGATGATCAAAGAGAAATAACTCAAAGACAGCACGAAGTAGAGTTACAATTCTTGCGCACTGCACTTCCAAATATTGCAACAAATAAGCATACCATATTTCAAGTCATTCCTACTTGAGATGACAAAGTTATGCTCCAGACAAGCAAGAAATGCTATAAAAATGAAGATCAAAGGGGGAATAACTCAAAATTTGTGCTAGGAAGAGTTATGGTTCTTGTGCACTGCATTCTGTAATTTTTCAACAATCATGCATACCAAATTTGAAGATGACAAAGTTATATTCCGGACAAGCAGAAAATGCTGTAAAAATGACAATCAAAGGGAAATAACTCAAAGACAGCACGAGGTAGAGTTATGGTTCTTTCGCAGTGCACTCCGTATTATTGCAACAAACACAAATGCCAAGTTTCAAGTCAATCGGACTGGAGATGACAAAGTTATGCTCCGGACAAAGAACTGGACGCCGCGCGCCCACCCGCCCGGACGCCATGGGTGATCCCATAATACGTCCCGTCTTCGACGCGCGTATAATGATATAACCTGAAGATGTGTTTGTTTCGGTACTATTTGCTTCAAGAAGCATTGTGGTCAAGGTATCTAATCATGACTACAATATATGTTTCAGGAATGACACTTTCATGTTATCCCAGTTTTGATTGTAGATCTAGTCGCAACACTGTGCTATTTGTATGAACTAATTTGACGATACATGAACAGCACCATTATTAAAACTTGGAATAAAAGTCAGCAACAGTATTAACCATGCAAGCTTGAAAAAGATTTAGTGTGTAATATAAAAGTTTGTCATGGTGAGGTAGTCCTTACTGAATATCGCAGAAATTAAACATCCATACACAAAGCATAAAATTCCAAGCAGCTAGCAATGAAACTAACAACATATCTCTTTCAACCAGGTCTCTTTATTCATTTGACTTTAATTTGATATCAAATACGTTTTGTGGAAAAGATGTGAAAGTAAAAAATTGAAAATGAGCAATGGATGTATATTCTACTTTATAGCCAGTAAAAGAGAGCAGGACACAATCATATTGGGTGAAAGGGAGTAAGGCGTTTCTACAGACACCCTCAATATCTTGTTATATCAGAAGTTAGTTTCACATGTTAAAAGAAGGTCAATACTTGTACAAATCAGTAAGTACCACCTACTTCAACTGCAACAGCAGATTTAGATTGACAAGTTGGCTGTGGGTCATGCTGTCATTGATGCATAAATTAGGACTTGTGACACTGATTCGGAAAGAAGTGTTATTACTGATAGATCTATATCAAACTCGGGTAAATCAAAAATGTAAATTTGCTATGTAAATATATATATTATTTGTATTTGTAAAACCATTCCCTGGTAACATCCAAGACTGGACCAAACTTGCAGGAATCTCCATATGAAAATTCAGATTTTGAAAGGATGCTAATAGAAAATGTGGGGGAAAGTGGAATTACCCGTTACTGGCAATTTCACCCTCTTCTACAACGTTTTCTACTGTTGTGTGCTGTAGGTCAGAGTCCTATGGGGGCAGAGAAAGATTTAAAATCAATTACGAGTATTGATTCAACCCTTTACCAGATAAAAAAAAATAGATTTTTTCACTTTCAAAACATTTCGTGGGTTTAACACAAAACGGTTGTAACTTTTTTTTCATGACTTTTTTTATAGTTCGTAATCTATCTCCATAAAAAAAAAAAAACATAATCCCTCCAAATATTTCTTGAAAATTCCTGCTACAGCCGGAGGAAAATGCAAAACAGTTTTAGCTCACTTTTGCGGTATTTTACAGGTGAAGGAAAAAACTGATTAATTTTCAAATGAAAGGTAGTTTAAATTCGAGATACACTCTTTACATTTTCTGCGGTTGTAGCAGGAATTTTCAAGAAATATTTAGAGGGATTTTTTTTAAAATGGATATAGATTACAAACTATAAAAAAGTCATGAAAAAAAAAGTTACAATCGTTTTGCGTTAAACCCGCGAAATGTTTGGAAAGTGGACAGCTCTAATACACAATTTATGTCGTGAATTTAAACTACCTTTTATTTGAAAATTAATCATTTTTTTCCTTCACCTGTAAAATACCGTTAAAATGAGCAAAAACCGTTTTGCATTAAAGACGATCGCTACAGAATTTCATGAAACTTTGTTTGGTGATAGTTTATTATCTGATCTACAAAAATAGGACAAAAAAAGAGGGGGTCAACAGCTTTGGGAAAATTCTATGAATACTTCTTTAGTACACCCTCCAGTGCGGTATTTCAGGATGAAATTTCACCTATGAAAACTAAGTCTATGTATATTTTTTCAAATGACAACAATTATAAGCAAGTTTTATGTCACTGTATTGGCGAAACATCAAATTTAATGAAAAAAATAATTTAGAGTATACTGAGTATCAATCTTTAAAAAAGAACCCTTAACTTATGGCTAAAACACCTTTATTTTGGAAAAAAACCCAAAAAAACCAAAGAGTATCTTTTAAAGTTATTTTTTTAAATGTTCTAACATTCAGATTTTTCTTATTTTTTCTATAAATAATATTCAGGTACTAAAGTAAAAGAATCAGGCTTAAAACAAATAGGTCACCAGCTTTATTTTTTAAGAAAATACATTTTAAGTCTGTGGGTGGGGCACTAACTAATGAGTAAATGTAGGGTTTGTCAATGACAAAGACATTACATGAAGTAAGTTATCTCAATTTTTTCAATAATACAACAATATTTATATGAATCAAGTTTGTTGGTCATAATAAACCAATTCATTGGAGAGGTCATCAGACCTCTCCAATAGTGGTGAGTTTAAAAGGAAGACTGCCACAGAATTTGCCGTCTAAATCCATTTTTCTTGCGAAATTGTTCTGATACACAGTCTGTTTCGTCATGGTTTTGTAAATAAAGCGAAATCAAAAAACCGAAACAGGAAATAGACGTGGTTTATTTTTATATGACGAATTTCAGAAAAGATTTGTTATATTAATTTGCCATGGTTGCAAATGACCTCTCAAATAATTGTAATTTTTCATTAAGCAAATAAATCTAAGCAGAAGAAAAAATAAGAAGAATTTCGTTAAAAAAGAGAAAGAAGACCGCTGGACAAGATCACGCAACTTGAAAACGCCGGAAGAAGGTCAAATGACCGTCATGTAAAGCATAAGAGGTTTCTACGCGGCAGCTTTTTTACTTGTTTGTTTACATGTACCAAAATATATTGAAATTAAAAGCTAATAAACTATTTGAAAACATTGATGTCGACCTCTCCTGGCTTCTTTTGTAAAGAAGCCAAGTTGTAGCATATAAATATAATACTGATGTTAGCATTTAACCCATTTCCAAACGACTAATTTTAGACTCTTCTAAATTTGACGCGTTTGCAAACGCTAAACCAAAACCTGGTGTTCATGTATCGCAGTTCTTTGATGGGTCAGAAACCATTGTGCGAAAAGGAGAAATCAATCATTAGGAGCAATTTATCCTTTTGACATCAATGTTTTCCAATGTTGTCTGCTGCAGACTCATCAAGCTAAGGGATAACCTAGTAAAGGAGAAAGAGTTATGTACAGCCCCTCGTTTTCTGCAAGTCTTTACCAAGTGACATAATTTTGGACTGGACCAAACTGAAAGCATCTACATCTGAAAAGATGTTTTAGCTCGACGATACGTCTGCCAGATAGAGCGCTAGTAGTAGCATCTGTGTCCATAAGACAATACCACTATGAGTTCAATATTGAATTTTGAAGACCATGTATCGTATTTTGTGCAAAGCCGAAGGAAATAAACCCAATTAAATTCAATTTTTCTCCGCCAAATGAGTTTTTCGGTAGCACTCAGATATGTAATTGGAAATGGCATGTTAAAATATACTGGGTGAAGCCATCGGTCATGGAAATACTAATTTTTTATTGAAAATAGCTTCACTCGCTCATAGCCTTCTATTGGCGCAATGATACAAAATTTGATCACTTGGTCCTGGGCTTTTTGGTTCCAAAACCAGTTCGTCCCATGGCTTGTTCATTCAATGATTTCGTGCTACTCCATTTGATTGGGCATGAATATTTATAGATCGAAATAATTGATTGTAATGTTGGGAATAATTGTAAACGGCCAAAGATATTTCAAAATCATAGTTTTCAAGTACAAACTTAATTTTATTCGATATATTCACATGGTTTCTCTCTCTATCCATCATGCATCCTACTGTCAAGGGACGTTACTCTTGACTCCTAATGATCAAAGGGAGACCACCAATACAAAAATAATCATAACTTTGTCATGAGTACTCTCCCTTAACCAAAAATGTATTCATTTTACTTTCAAGCCAATATTTGAATAATATTTTTCTTTTTCTTTCAAATTATTAATTCCACACAATGGCTTCCTTGACAAATACCACTTCAGGGTTCTCAACGCTTTGGTTAGGTGACGTAGTTAGGTGATTCACTTTGACTTTCATTCCGATCTTTTGAAAGCGTAATTTTGGATTCTTGCCTCGCAGATAAATATTTGGCTTGATTCAAATACTTTTTTCTTCGTTTTGCTGACATGAAACGACCCGTTTCGTTCTTGGTTTATCCATTCTGCATACATTGACAAGTGTGGCAAGATCAATTATATTAGGTGCTCACCGTTTTTCGAGTAAAAGGTGAGCGTGATAGTTACACGAACCGTGAAAATGGAAGCTGTCGCGAACGTCGTTAAATCCGCGATTTGCATACCACAAATTACATGTGACTCAAATAGCAGAGTTTGAGAGTGAAAGGACCGAAAACATTGTCAGAAAAGGAGGAAATGCTGGTTACCAATGTTTTCCAAACCGTCTTCGTAAGGGTTCTTAAAAATTCGGAAGGTGTGGTAAAGGGTTAATCTTGAGTCAGAAATTTTCTTTCGTGCCCTAATTTCTGTAATAAAGAAACAGACAAAGTTTGAATTCGTTTCACTTGTGTTGATCCATTTGAATAAGGCAATGCTGAAAGTTTAAAATATGCAGGCATCATGCAGAAATGATACGGCTCAAGAATGCAACCTTTTTACCTAACTAAAACGGCATACAGTATCCCAAATAATTCGATATCACACGGAGCCCAGAAAATTTGAGGAATTAATCCTATACACATCCTGTTGGAGAAGAAGAAATTAATTGGACAAGAACTCGAGTTTCCCAGGATTTTCAAGGCTTGATTTGGATCGTTGACAGCGTCGTACCTTCTAAAAGTTTTGTTGCTAAGCTTTAGTGCTGTTGCAGACCAAGACGTTGAAAATTTCATCTGTTAACAAATTACAAAATTATAGACCCTTCTGAATTAAAATAACATGCAGATGAGAAAGTAAACAAGTAGAAATGGTTTTCTTTAATCTTGAAGAAAAAGAAATTGCTCGTCAAGAGTAATTTCGACTTCTCCTAAAATTTTTCAAAACGCATTCATGTCAGAAACCTAAAACATGGGATCGTTCATAAAGGGTTGAACAATGCAATTACAATGTAAAATGTTGTGATACTGTAAGAATTCTAAATTTGATTGCTTTTTTGCAATCATTTATAGTGAAGTGCACAGAGTTCCGATTTTGATTAAAGATACCCTTTTACTCATTTTAAGCTAAATATAACCAATTTCTTCGATATATTTATCAAACTATAGTCATTCTTGTGGCTTCATGACAAATATTACACCTGGCAGTTGCGAGATTGCACAGATTACGATGGATAGAGAATGTAATTTTGGACTTGGCTCCTATCCACTCGTTCAATCGAGGATACTACATTATGCTTGTCACGTGACTGTGTACGACCTTCGCCTTGCATTCATGTAACTGGCAAGAAAGTGGAGCCGAGATACACTACACAGGTCTACTGCTGCAACAATCTATGTCTCAAGAACCCAACAGCAATTTACTCAAAGATGTCGGAATTTTATATCGAGAGTGCAGTGGAATGATTTTAAAGACATTAGAAACGTAAATTTCGTATGTGCACATTAATATTTATCGATTTCAGATTGCTGAAAGAAGGGGAAAACCCATGATCCTACAAAAAGACGAGTGCGCCATTTTCTGTGTTGAAACAAGCAGTCTAGCTTTCTATTTTTAGATGGGGGTGTAAATGACTGTAGTGGTACACTCCACCATTGTTTACAATTTCGACCGGACGTAATTTCTCCCGACCAAAATCCATTTCACATAACAAATCTGAAACTTCTTTTCATTCTTTTGGGCAATAGATATTGCTAATTTATTGGTTTACACATATTTCTACATTCGTCTAAAATGAGTAAACGGGTATCTTTAAATAATTATTGTAATATGTACGAATTTAGAACACCAGTATTCATTTATGAAAACAACAAAAACTCTTATAGAGGTTTTCTCTCTGCCAAAATTGGATTAAACGGTGTGGACTTGATAAATAACACTTATTTTTAAATGTGGACTTTGCTTTTTGAAAGCGTGAAAAAAAGATGCTTTTCTTTCAATAGCATAAAATGTTTACTGTGTCAGATCTACTATCAAAATGATCGTCTGGTGAAGACCAAATCAGATGTTTTAGAAATATGTTCAGACTAAAACTAAAGTAAAAAGCAATTTACAGTGTCTTATCAACCAAGAAAAAGAACCAGTAACAGACGACAAAGAAAAGGCCGAAATGCTCAACTATTTCTTTAGCAGTGTTTTTACCCAAGAAGAAACAAGTGATTTTCCTAATTTTGATAGTAGGACAGGAAAAAAAAAAAAAAAAAAACACTATTAGATTCGATGATGAAAGGGTAAGAAATAATCTTCTAAAAATTAAAGAAACCAAAACACCAGGAACAGATCAGTTACATCCAAAATTTATCTTTATTTATGAAACAGATTTTACTATATCCAAACCTCTTACCATCACCTTCAATAAATCTATAGAATTAATGGAAGTACCTATTGCATAGAAAATGCCTATGTAACTGCATTTCACAAAATGGAATCCAAAACAGATGTAACAAACTACAGACCCATCAGCTTAACATCTATAATAGGAAAAGTTATGGAAATTCGGATAAGGGACAAAATAATGGATCACATGGAAGAATATAATCTGTTTTCTAATCACCAACATGGATTCAGGAAAACGAGATCATGTGCTACTCAACTGATTAAAATATTAAATGACTTGACAGATCACATTGATAACAAAGAATGCATTGATACAATCTGTTTGGACTTCCAAAAAACATTCGACACTGTTCCTCATAAAAGACTATTAGTAAAACTAAAGGAGTATGGAATAACCGTTAATTTATTGAAGTGGATTGACAATTATCTGTCTGGTCGCACCCAAAAGGTAGTTTTAAATGGATATGAATCTAAACTGACACCTGTCATAAGTGCATGTATCCCTCAAGGTAGTATACTAGGACCAATCCTATTTGCAATATAAATAAACGATTTACCAGACGTCATTGACAGTCATATTATTTGCCGACGATACCAAAATCTACTCTAGTGTAAATACTTTGCAAGGCCATAGTAACCTACAAGAGGATTTAGACAGGCTAGAAGATTGGTCAAACAAATGGTTACTTAAGTTTAACAACAGCCATGTTGACATGGCCATCCCCCGCCGAATTCTTGCTCAATAGAAGATGTGTATCTTCTTGTAGGTTGGTATAAAGGCTAAAACAGCTAGAATTAAGAACTATTTTATAGCAAAGCTAAATGCAAAGTCCAGCTAGAATTTAGAACTATTTTATGGCAAAGCTAAATACAAAGTACAATTAAAAAAAAAAAAAAAAAAAAAAAAAAAAAATCAAGAAGGTACACTTTTCTTATATGGCTGACAAGTGTAAACACATATGAAATCAGACAAAAAAATCTGAAAAAACAACAATGAGCGATAAATAAAAAAATATGGAAGGTAGACTTATCATTCTTGTGTACTGCACTCCTCCTCAGAGACAACTATCCAGCTGTGAAGTTAGAACAGCCCGAGTTATGAGTTATGTGCCACAGAAACCTTGAGACTCAAAAATTAACAAAGGGACACAACTCCAAAATCATAGTACTGCACTTCTCCTCAATAAAATCTGCCTACCTCTGAAGTCTCACACTGATACCTTTTATGATTTTGGAGTTATACTCCGGACAAAATTTAAGTATAAAAAATATCAAAGGGAAATAACCCCTAAAATATGGGGCTGAAAGTTATGGTTCTTGTACACTACACTTCTCAATATTATCTATCAACCTGTGAAGTTTCATGTTTCTGTCTCATGTAGTTTTTAAGTAATGCTCTGGACAAAATTTAATTGAGAAAAAATAACAAAGGGCAGTAACTCCTAAATCATGCGATCAAGAGTTATGGTTCTTGTGCACTGCACTTCTCCTTGATGAGATCTATCCAAATGTGAAGTATCATGTTTACACCTATTATACTATTTGAGTTATGCTGCGGATAAAATTTAAGCATGAAAAATAAAAAAGGGAAATAACTCGTAAATTATGCAATTAAGGGTTATGTGTTTTTTTGCACTGCACTTCTCCTTGATAAGATCTATTTACCTGTGAAGTATCATGTTTATATCTCATGCAGTTTTTGAATTATGCTCCGGACAAAATTTAAGTATGGAAAAGTATTATGTTTACACCTTTTACACTTTTTGAGTTATGCTGCAGATAAAATTTAAGCATGAAAAATAAAAAAGGGCAATTACTCCTAAATTATGTAATCAAGAGGTTTTTTTTTTCCACTGCACTTCTCCTTGATAAGATCTATTTACCTGTGAAGTATCATGTTTATATCTCATGCAGTTCTTGAGTTATGCTCCGGACAAAATTTAAGTATGAAAAATAACAAAGGGCAATAAAAGAGCGCATGATTGTGAATTTCCGAATGAAGATGATAGAATATTAGAACACATAATTCAAACTACGGAAAATTAGTAACTTATAAAGAAAACTATCAATAGGAAATGGTCTTTACATGAGATGTTACAGAAGATTCATCAGATAGACAAGACTTTGATGCAAGTATCCGACATTGGCGAGAAGCACGATTATGGAGAAGTTGCTAGGATCAACAAAGGCCGAGACAAAAGAAAAGAGTATTCATCATGCAAAGTAGATAATTATAACAACAGAAGAGAACAACAATAACCTTGTAGGCACTGTCATTATTTCCATTCTTTTCGTGGTCGCCAAGTTTGTTCATCATAAGGAAAACAATGCAACGACTGCCAAGATTCTAATAGTACTGGTTATGATAGAAAAACCCGGAATTCAAGTAGCAATCGATATGAACCAAAGCAAAAGAGAAAGCCCCGAAAAATTAAGACTGTAGAAGATGGCCTAGGTTTTCTGTCATCTCATCTATGATGTGGCCCCAGTTGGTGCGATGAGACTAGGAGCAAGGTAACATCAATAGTGACTATTTCTCCTTATTGATCTTGTTGCGAGCTAACTGTCAGGGTGGCTCAGTTCAAATCAGGGGAGGGAAGTAGATATAAGTGACTGAAGGTCTAACTAAGTGTTGGACTCAGCCGGACTAACCATTACTTGGTAAACTTAGACTACCTAGCCGTGCATGCGTATATTATGTGAATGTGTGAACTGATTACTTAAGCCGAATAATTACTTGAGAAATATCAGGATTTGAAAATAATTAGAAAAGAGTAAATATACGATCAACTCTCTTTTATTCATAACAGTAATCTGAAAAAAAAAAAAAAAAAAAAAACTTATGTAAATCTATGACTAGTATATTTTAACAAAGTAAATAGCACATAAATGTTTTATAGTGTACCGTAATGATATAAGTATTTGTTAGCGCAATGAACATTAACCTTCTTGACTATTATGAATGGAAATCAAATGACCCAGGACAGCAAATATTTCGGAGTTAATATTCAAAGGGATGGTTTTGAAATTTCTCAAGTACAAAATAATTGAGTGACTCCTATTTCTGATCGAAGGTTACAGAAATAAAACAAATAAGAGAAATAAACTTAAGTGTAGAACTTCCAAGTATTTTCAGATATGTCAAATTCTTCTAGAGACAAAATTAAATAAAAAAATGCTTGAAACCTTCCAAACCAAACTTTAATCTTGTCCTAAAATAATTATATTAGCGTTAGTAACCTGAAGCAGTGTACTGTAAACTTAAAGAACTAAAAAAAATTCCAAAAATAAACGTAAGGTATGTGTTGCCTACCGAGTACCGGAGTGAAGTCCCTGAAATTCGAGAAAAACGTCACTATTATAGCATACGCTTTCCAAATCCGTCCGGAATTCCATCATCAAGAAAACGTCGGGAAAATAGAAGATTTTCCACGGACGTCGGGAACACAGAATTCCAGCAAACGTCGAGAAAAACGTTCGATTCTACCGATGGCATCGGTAAATGTAACTGCACAATGAATGAGAGGCGTATTCAGTCTGATAAGAAGTAAAATTACGCCAATACACATATCGGTACAATAAAATCATTAATGCTATTAATTAGCGACAGGACGAAACTTTTTAAGTGTCAAAAAATTCTATTGGAACCTTCGTAAAACTAGCTTATTTGCCCCAAAACTTCACACAGTCCGAAACAGATTTGTTTACATTACCAGCAGTCGATCACTGACATGGCCGCAGAGATGTAATACGTAAAACATGGAAAATCCATCTAATAAGGAGATGACAAAGTCAGATAAACAGCGCAGGGTTAGTAAATAATCCCTAACTCAATTTTCATTGACTGTGAGAAGCTCAAATTATTTGATTTAGTAGAAAATACATGCAACATTGAGCGAGTTGTCAGGCCAAAATAACTGTTATACGAAACTGGGTCGGTAAACAAACCGGGTTGCAACAATCTTTACAGTTTTCTTTTTTCTTTGTAGAATCGTGCCTGCATTGAAAAAAATAATAATCATACAGATAAACACTCACAAATGCATGTGCACATACACGCACTCACGTACATACACACACCAGAAAGCACACACACACGCACATATATACAGTAGAACGCATAACACATCCGCACGCACAAACATAAGTGTTTAAACCTCAACAAAAAGTGCATTAGAACTTAAAAACAGATAATTGCATTCTCTAAGTTTTATAGGAAAACTTAACCGTTGCACATTGTAAGTACCTGCCCATTTTTTTTAGGAAAACTTGTGATCAACAAACCATACATGGATCCGTAGCGATAAGATAAACAGATTTCCCTGGTTACTGTTGCTACAGGCTCCCAAACAACCGAGGTATATACATATTATATTGCAAATAGGCTACTTCAGTTGTGCTGTCATCACTCGATGAATTTCCAGAAAATATTCCCATCATATGTTTCAGCTGATGATGAATTCTTAGCAAGAAATTTTGAGATTCTTGAACTTATTTACTGAAGGATATGTAAAAAAAAGTACGAATTTCAAGGGCTACGGACATGTTCAGCAAAGTACAATGAGACTTCAATGAAAAAAAAAAAAAAAATCAAACACCTCATAAACCTGTTTATCCAAAGAATAATAGAACCAACAATGCTTATTGTATTCTAAGGCCTGTTATATCGTCTCAACATAATATTCGATAATAAATTACCCTGAATTACAAGCATTTCGAAATCTTTACAGATTGTCTGATTCAATGAAGAGGTGAAAGTGTCAGAAAAGTTCAAGGGAATATGTTTGTCTGATCATTTCAAAATGCGTTAAGTGTGCTGTCAATTATCAAACTTGTTCATATGACTGACGGTAAGTTGTTTTTATCTTATGATATACCGAACACAGCGGGTGGTCGAGTAGATTAGAGGTGCAATTTGGTTTGCAATCAAACGCACATCCTATCAATTAACAGTTTATCGACACACCCCTTGAAATGGCAGATGTGCTAATCCACTTACATATGGCGAAGTCAAAAGTTAATTTAATTAACATAAGTTGCGTTTTGAGCCGAACTTCCCAAACATAACAGAACAGAACTTGGACTGTTTCATAATTGAAATCTACTTTTAGTAAGGAATACACGAAAATGTGCTTCATTCAAGTAGCAGATAGTGTAAATCCAAGATTAAACTGCATGTTATTTGCAGTATGATGTATATCTACACATTCAACATTTTTTTCATGCACCAAGATTGACTGATTGATTGTATTGGAGTTAAACGCCGTTTTAACAGAGCTCTAAGGTCATATCACGGCGGTCAGTGCACCTACGCGTGTGGTTCCTGGCTTTCTCACGCCAGTACTGACGCAACTTTCTTTCCAAGTCACTGACTACTTTTCTCACGTACTTTACAACCGGAAAGAAAGCTTGCCTCAATCGGGTATCCAACTTACAAACACCAGGTCACGAGCCAGATACACTAACTCCTGAGCAACCCGGCCGGGCTTCACGCACCACTGATTAAGGTTAACGTCAAACTGAAACATTGATGACAAGAGAAACTCTTTGGGTATGCAGCGGTTATTAAACAAGGGTAGATAGTTAAGAGAAAACAATTTCTTTTTATTGGTATTTCTATATTTTTACCTTTCTTTTTTCCACTCTAAAATATTTTATGTCTCTTTCAGAGTCTTTCAGATGGCAAAAAAGTAGCGTTAATTAATCCACTGTGTAATGTTGCATTGATCAAGACTTTTTGCACAGGTCCATTTGTCAATCATAATGATAATGCCAGTTGGTGGCTTCTGCATATATCTCACGGGAGCGATACACGTTGGCAAAAGCATTATTGTAAACGTTTTCTAAAATTCAAGGGTTTTAAAAACAAAATAAATAAATAATATCGCAAGTTTCTCCAACAGTGACAGTCTTTTAATTAACCAAACGCCAGACAATAGATCGCTTCCTCCCGCTGATGTCACTAAGTCCGCGAATCAAGATACCTAGACAAATAACCTAGACACTAGGGCTTACCTAGGAGATTTGTGCATGTTACCCGGAGATGTTTCTACCATAAAATAATTATTCTAGATAAAATAACCATGGGAACAATTTAAGAAAAGGCACTTACAACTTTAGGTTTTTCGAAGTTATAGAGTGTGAAAACTGAAATAGAGGCTGGTTTATCTGGAAGTCAGTTGAAAAAAAAAAAACAGTCTTACATTTGATAATGTAATACATTTAACTCTTGCTCCGTAAACGTGTCCTAAAATCATTGGTCTGCTGATACAATTCATCTTTTACCTGGATAAAAGTAAGTTTGTTTTTTTTGCAAAGTTCAAACTTCTCTTACACAGATCTTTTCATGATTTAGTCCGCAATATGTTCCTCAGTAATTTAATCAGAATCGCAAGCGATAAAATTACCAAGCGATATATCCATGTATTTAGTAGGGTAAAATGATTTCCCGATGTTTGACTTGACAATGGAAGATCTATACAAAATTCTAACAAGACACGTGAATTCGGTTCTATATACACGGTGCAACGAAAGTATGGTACAAGAAAATATTGATGTATAACATCAATGGCACCGCAAATCAGTTGTTTCTTAAATAGGGCACATTTCAGCGGGTTAATTTTTTACGCCAAGGGCATCACTTGAACAAACTTCGTAGAGGTCCCGTGGTGATACTTCATAACAAATATTTAAACTCTGGGCCATCTGGTTTTGGACAAGAAGATTTTTAAAGTTTCCACCATTTAAGGCTATGTGCGAACTTGTATCCCCTCGGGCTGGGCCATTTTTTACCCCAGGGGCATCATTTGAACACACTTGGTAGAGGTAAATGTGGTGATGTTACAAATCAAATATCAAAGCTCTGGACCTTCTGGTTTTGGACAAGAAGCTTTTTAAAGTTTGCAACAAAGAAGCCTATGTGCGAACTTGTGACATCTGGGGGAGGGGGGAGGTCAATTTTTGACCCCAGGGGCATCATTTGAACATACTTGGTAGAGGTCAATGAAGTGTAAAATTTATGTATACAAGCGCAAAAATCTATGATGACCTACTGCGATTGACCTATTTACCGATTGCTGATCTTAAGAATACGATCGTGAGAGGAAAACAATATTTTTGCAATCCCTACACTACTAGAACAAAAATATGCATGCGGTTGTACCACACAGTGTGCTTTCGGGACGAAGAGCATGAAAATTTCACTTAAACTTTTTCAACTTGATTCAACTTGATTCAAGATGGCGGCTTCGAAAATTTGTGACAGATAATATTTGATCACGTGACTTATTTCTCGAAATGTATTTTACAGTTTTTCCAAACAACAAAGTTGATACGATCTGGTTTTTATCGATCTGGCAATGAAAGGACGGTATTTTACATGTTAAAAAACAAAAAAATTAGTTCAAAGAGAAAAACAAAGTTGGTACGGGCTCCATCTGGTAATGAAAGTACCGTATTTTTACATGTATGTTAAAAAAAAAAAAAACACTGAACCAGTCCATATAGTAAACAGTATGGCTACCTCCACAGGCACTTTTCAAAAGCGAATGAAAATATAGTGCCGCCGCTCATGCGGCGCCACAAAAATAGACGTCATTCTATATGAAGTGACATCATTCTATGTAAAGTAAGTCACTCGTGTCTGTTCCTTGTCTCCACACTCCTATATTTTATCAATGAAAGTCATTTAACGTAAACAAAATTTTCGTCATTTAATTTCCGCTTCTTGACCAAGGAGGAAGGAAAAACTCAAAGACTTACCTGTTATTTATAAAAATTGACAATGATGTCCGAGCTATTTGAGATGTTATCTTTAAACATATGTATAAATTAAGAGTCTTTTCAAGTTGAAGATTAGTTAAAAATTGGCTGCCGTTGCATTAGAAATGGATTTGGAAGTGGGTAGAGAAATATTCAGAGCATTCGAAGCTATTGCAACTCTCTTGCTTGACGATACGTTCATTCTTCTTTGTCATTTGAAAGGGAAAAAAATAAAATAGTAAAACGGTGTGGTTTTCTATGTTGTGTTTGATGCCTGGGGTTTAATTGAAATTTTGATTCTTTTTATATTCACCGAATGGGCTTTTGGGTTTTGTTTTGGTTAATAACTGGAACAGCCATAGTTGATTCAAGGGAATATAATCAGCATACGCTCTTGTACACTAAGTATGAACTTGTTTTTCTTTGATCAAGAGTTGGTCATGTTAGAATTGAAACAATCTTTCGTTCGTGGTTTAGCATTCAATAAACCACAGTTGCGAGTTATGAGGCGCAATGAATAAACCACTCAGGCTATCGCCCTCGAGGATTATTTAATGTGCCTCATAACTCACAACCGTGGTTTATTGAACGATAAACCACGATAGAAAGAAGGTTATTCCTTAAACAAATAATAGGTTACCATTTTTTTTTTGTTCAATAAAAAAAAAAAAAAAAAAAAAAACAACGAGGAGAAGAATAAAAAGAATAGAAACACGGGCATATTTCTAAGCATTCGCCTCTGTAAACTATTCTGCAAGAGTAACAGAAAAAGAAATTAACTTGACTTACACACTGAACATGTATTATCTTGGAAATTTCCACCACTAATAATCGAAAACGGCCACGAAGAGTCAGACTAGCTATATGACACGTTCGTTTAATTATACAAGTAGGACAGTACCAGACGCTTGTGGAGTTGCACACCGATTTCAAAGGATATTTACCGCATGAACCCTTGCTCCAATTTATTGCAACATGTGCAACAGATCTTGTCCTAAAAGGAAGAAGGCTTGGTTGGTTTACCTTTGATTTTCGATAAATAAATAATAGTTAAGGGACATTAATTAAAAGATTGAAAACAAGGGGGGGGGGTGATATTATATAGCGTGGCATGGTTGCCTTTAACGGGCTTTAAGTTTATATTGATAAAAAGGTTAGAATACAGAGGCAATGAATTTAACGTTTTTAATGTTTTACTCATGCAGGAAGATGACATTTATCTTTAAACAAACAGCTAAAATGTGCCCACATAGCATTTTATTTTAAAGCGGGGGGGGGGGCTGTTAAGACTTTACTTTCTAAGAAGACTATAGGAATAACATTTTCGAGAAAATTAATTATTTTAACGTTAATTTTTTTCGATTAACATTTTCTTAAAGGATTATTTGGGTAAAATATACACAAAACAGTTAAAACAAGAATTCAAAATATCAAGTTGACTCGATTATCGAAAAGACTGAATTAAAAGTATATAATGAAATAAAAAATAAGATACAGGAAAAATATAAATGAACTTGATAAATTACAATCGGTAGTCTAAATTATGATCTACAAGTATCTATTTCTTTTAGTAAAGAAACGGGTATTTACAGCTAACATTGAAATTCTGAAAAAAATATAAAAGCATGTTTACAAACATTACTCTTTTTTCAGTTGAAGTTGTCATCTGCATCAATAGCTTTACCGGGTATAACTCTGTATCTTGAAATCGTGAATCTCAAGATTAATGATGGATATCAATTTTAATGTAATTCATCAGGTTTTTTGAATTATATCTACCATACATTTATACATACATGTATTTGTAACCCCAAAGATTCAGGATGTCTACGTTTGATAACGGCGAGACGGCTTCCGCTCTGAATGGGAAAATGCTGATCGCTGATTGGTTTTTGATTGACAGCTCTGTTGTTTGGTCAATTGGGAGCCGAAATAGACAGCAAGACTACACATCGGGCCAAATGAATGCGATGACCTGATTGGCCACACGTCGATTTCCACGGATCCATGTATTAAAGTGACATTGAATGGTAAGTACTTCAGAAATATATTTATGTGTATTTAATTTTTCAAATTTTTAAAGTATCCTTCTTAGTAACTGAATAAAGTGTCACTTACTTGTATTTTCATTTCCTTCCATTTTGGAAAACTACAGGTTTGTACAACATCGGCACGCGAATCCTGTGCTATACAAAAGTGGATGTGTGACAGTTTACCGTGACCGATAGCGATTAGATATGCGGAAAAGGGGCGCTGAATATTATAGATGGAAGTATATACGAACAAATTCCAAGCCCTTTACGCACGAAGATGAATATGTGCAATTCAACCTGGTAATAACTGATATAATCATATTCATAGAAAATTCAATTTTTCTATGAGTTCATCCTTAACTAAACGAAAAAAATTGGAGTCGTCAAGATTGAAAGTATTTGCAGATGACAATGTGTGGTTGGAATTGTGAGATTTGGATCTGAAAGAGTAGAAAACATTATGGGAAAAGGAGAAAATGCTGGTTACCAGCATTTTCTCCTTTTCCAACAATGCTTTCAAAGATTTTTTTCTCACGGTTGTTAAAACTCGGAATTGTGTGTTAAAGGGTCAACGATCTATGATTTGGACAATACGGTCATTCCTATCTATAAAGGCCACTCATGGTAACAGACAAACGTTGTCTTAAGAGCATAACATTAACAGTCTTTGCAGTCATGTTTCGCAATAGTTGTCTTTTTGTTCGCACGTGGTCCTTAACACAAGTTTTACAGTAATTGATATTCTTTACAGGTAGAATGGATGCTGCTACACGCACATTTATTCAAGCCCTAGTGCCTGACTTGGCGCAACCATCTACAGATCTGAATGATTACTTGCACCAGGTGATCAATACACTTTTGATAATGACTTGTCTGCGACCTGATCCCCTCCCGGACATAAAACTTCGACCTTGCAAAAGATGCAAATCATTACGGAGGCCGTGATGTTTTTCAACTTTTTGCAACAAATCGTTACCACTTCTTTGCAGTGACCGGTGAAACACCCGAGAGTTTCTTGTATTTGTGCTGCCAGCTTGAGTTTAACACAACTCGAGAGCATATTCTATCGCCAAAGAACAGACTGTTCGTATTTTGGCTTTATTGTTACCCAACACATCATATGATCTCAACCATATTTTGCATATGTACAACAGCTGTACGAGAAGAAATATGTACAATGATTCCGTTGGTTCACAGACAGTTGAAGGGGTCAATACATTGGCCCTCTGAACAGAAATTGAGAGGTATGTCAGGCAGTTGGCTTAAATTGCCACACGCTATGGACCCATCGACGGTACCTCCAATGAAATGAATGAGTATATTGACCATGCAACGAGACATAAAAACATTCTTACTCTGGTCACAGACAGTACCATGCTATACATACACAAATTGTCTTGGATAGTAATGGAATTATCATGTGTATAGATAGTAGTTTCCCAGGGTACCTCAACGACGCACAATAATTCGCTATGATGGAGCAGATAGGTACACAGTTCTTGCGTTTCCTCCTGAATGTCGTTTGCTTGGTGGTAAGATTTATCCCAACTGATACCCAGTAATTACCCCATAAACGACAGCCCAAGTAGCCAGACGTAGAGGGCAGAACATGAGATGTGTAAAAGTTAATAAGTACCTAAGTACTAAAACAAGCATTGTAGTAGAGCACGCCACAGCAGAAATGTAAACCTACAAAGCTAAAAGTGCAATTTGGCGCCACCAAAGACATTTATTGCCGTTGGTTGTTGTTATCTGTGCAGAACTAGTTTGCCGCAGAAAAGAGTTAAGCCTAATATTGTAGTAAGAGGGCAGCATTGCTCTACATTGAACTTGGTTGAGATAAAGGTATAGTAACCTTTACCACAAGGCAAATTTTTAGACTTGTCCAAACTAAAGCCGTATACAGACGCCAAAATAAATGTGGCTAAAATTGCGGAAGTTCTCACTGGTAGGATAGAAAACATTGGGGGAAAAAGGAGAAAAAGCTGGTTATCACCATTTTCTCAATTCCCCACAATGTTTTCAAAAGTCTCCTTTCTCAAGGTCGTAAAAAGTCGGCATTGTGTGGTAAAGGGTTAATCTTATTCTTTTTAAGCACACTTACTTAACTATCAACTCCCTGCTTAACCCTTTATGCGCCATAGGTGAAAAGAGACTTTTGGGGGTCGGCATAGATCAAGATCACAAAGCATGAAACATGCAGTTTGATCTTCGATATATATATTGTCCGCTTCTTTGGTCAAACCAATAATATAAGAAACTTTCTGAGTGGATTGTTTTTTCTCAGTCATCCAAAGAGATCGAGGTTATCTATTTGGCGCTGAAAGAGTTAACTATCACCGGTGTGGTACTCATGTGAAAATGGCACATATAGAACAGTTTGAGATCTCCTTTATAAAACAACCGGCCAAGTCCGTCATCCAATGTCCACTGTCTTACTTCACATAATGTCTTTTACCATGGTGCTGTCTATATATTTATGACTGAAATGATTGATACTGTTTTTGTTCTAAATATTCACGTACATTTACATTTGATAAACAATAATATAATTTAATAACGAATAAAAAGAAACAAGTCACAACAAACTTTTGTTCAGTTATAAAGATATTTGACCACAAGTGGTTTAAAAATGATCTTAGGACAGAGTGTCCAGTATGTCTCAAAAAGTCTCACTTCTTGAAACCCCAAATCTCCCCTTTTGAAACTACAAAAAAAAAAACTTAGGTGATCGAAAACTTGGGAAGCAAGAATTTGGTATGATAACATATCCATCGTACGGAATACGTACATAATGATTTGTGATTTAATTAACCAAACGCCAGACGATAGATCGCTCCTCCCACTGATGTCACGTGGTACGCAAATCAAGATTTCGGGATAAACAACCTAGACAGTAGGGCTTAGCTAGGAGATATATGAAACTTACCGGGAGATTTTTCTACCATAAATTAATTATTCTAGATAACATAAGCATGAGACCAATTCAAGAAAAGGCACTTACGTCTTTTGCATTAGGTTTATCGAAGTTATAGAGTGTGAAAATTGAAATAGAGCTTAGTTCATTTAGAAGTCAGTTGAAAAACGCAGTCTTTACAACTCTTACACTTCATACTGTAAAACATTAAACTCGTACTCCCTAAATCGTTGATCTGCTAATACATTTCATCTGTTATTTGGACAAAAATATGTTTTTTTTTTTAAAGTTCAAAACTCCCTTACACAGATTTTTCATTATTTAGTCCGCAACATGTTCCTCATTAATTTAACCAGAATCGCAAGCTTTAAACTTACCAAGCGATATATACATGTATTTAGCAGTGTAAAATGATTTCCCGATGTTTGATTTGAAATTGGAAGATCTAGACAAAAACAAATAATAGGTAACCGATCTTTTTTTTTTAGTTCGAGAGAAAAAACCCGAGGAGAATAATAAAAGGAATAAGAACATGAGCATACTTCTATGCATTCGCCTCGTATAATATTCTCTAAGAGTAACAGAAAAAGATATTAAGTTGACTTACACATTGAACATGTATAATCCAAATTCCAATCACTAATAATCAAAGACGGTCACGAGAGTCAGACTAATTATATGACACGTTCTTGTAACTTTACAAGTAGGACAGTACCGAACATCTGTGGCGTGGCATACCGATATCAAAGAAATACTGCATAAACCCTTGCTCCACTTTTTGCGTAAAAGTTGGCAACATGTGCAACAGATCTTGTCCTTAAAGGAAGACAGCTTGATTGGTTTCCCTTTCATTTTCGATAAATAAATAATAGTTTAAAGGAGATTAAATAAAAGATTGTAAACAGAGGGGGAGAGATGGTATTACACAGGGTGGCATATCGTCTTACACGGGCTTTAAGTTTACATTGATAGAAAGGTTAAGATACAGAGACCAATGAGAACAACGTTTTCAATGTTTTACTAATGCAGGAAGACGGCATTTGTTTTTTATTTAAACAAACGTCTAAAATGTGCCTACATAGCATTTTTAGTTATTACTTTACAAGACGACTATAGAAATAGGAACAATATTTTCGAGAAAATCAATTATATTGACCTGTTTTTTTTTTCAATTAACATTCCTTTGAAGGATTATCTGAGTGAAAAATCCACAAAACAGATATAAAGAGCATTCTACATAGCAAATTAACTTGATTTGGGAAGAAATTGAATTAAAAGGTATATAGAGTCTACTCAAACTCAAATAGAAAATAAGACAAAGGAAAAAAAATAAATGAACTGGATAAAATCCAATCAGCAGTCTAAAATATTACCTACGAGTATATATGTAGATCTGTTTTTTTAAATAAAGAAACAAACGGGTATTTATAGCTAAGATTGTCATTTTGGATAATTTATTACAATATAAAAGCATGTTTACAAACATTATTCTTTAATTTTTTTTTAAGTTTAAGTCATCTGATGGATATCAACTTTAATGTAATTAATCAGATTCAGATTTTTAAATCATATCTACTATATATTCATATATACTTCCAACTCCTAATGATGAAGAATGTCTAGGTTTGATAACGGCGAGACGGCTTCCACTCTGAATGGGAAAAATGCTGACCGCTGATTGGCTTATTGGTTTTTGATTGACAGCTCTGGCGTTTGGTCAATTGGTCAAATATTACACCATAATATTCACCCATCATTCATAACAAAAGGGTCATAATGGCCCTGTATGGCTCTACTAGTTAATAAGTACAAACCATTTATACCGAACATTACAATTCTAGGCCAAATGGTTTCGAACAAGAAGACTACTTCTAAGCCCATGTGAAATTTGTGAGCCCAGGCCAAAACTTGGTAGAGGTCCATTAGCTAAATATACATGCAAGATATGACGGCTCTAGGTCTTATGGTTAGGTAAAGGCGATTTTAAAAGTTTTCACTGTGAAGGCCGAAGTTAAACTTGTGACTGCAAGATCAGGGCCATTTTTTACTTAAGGGCTATAATTTGAACAATCTTGGTAGAGGTCCAATAGATAAATATACGTGCAAAGTTTGGTGGCCCCTGGTCTTATGGTTAAGAACGAGAAGATTTCAAACAAAAAGTTTTCACTTTGAAGACCCATGCAAAACTTGTGACTGCCAGGGCGGGGCTAAATTTGACACCAGGGCTATGACGATTTTTGACTTTTCAAAGCCTGCATAGAATTTTGAACCCTGGGTAGGGCCAATTTTGACCCCAGGGCTACAACTTGAAATAAAACCTGATAGAGGTCCAATAGATGAAGCTACATGCCAAATTTGGTAGCTCTGGGCCTTACGGTTTCGGTCTAGAAGATTTTCAATATTTTTCAGTGTTGTTGCCATGGCAACCACAGTTTTTAAAGGAATCAAATTCTTTTACGAATCTCCGAAGAGGGCCATGGCAGGATCATTTGTGAAGTTTGGTCAAAATTGGATGGGCAGTTTCAGAGAAGAAAATATTTTAAATAAAAGTTAACGCGCTTACGCATGCACGCACAGACGCACGACGTACACAGAGCCATGTCATAGGCTCGTTCGTCTTCGGCCAGTGGAGCTAAAAGGGAAGTTATCACAAACTTAAGCAGTATTTGTTGTATTTTGTTTATTGTTTTTCATTAAAATGGCCAAAAATTGGTAAAAATGGTCAAATATTGCAATTTTCTGTTGCTCAAACTTGCAGGTATGAATTAAAGGAATATATAGAGTTTATTTCATCAGCTTGTGGTTAATATGGGGAAATATTTGCCGAAAAAGGGAAAGGTATGCGAAAATAACGAGTGCCGTAAGACACGAGTTATTTTCGCGGACCTTTCCCTTTTGTGGTTAATATTTCCCCATATTAACCACAAGCTGATGAAATAAATTATATATTATATTTCCTCTGATTATTTTGTCAACGAATGCCACTTTTAAAACCTAAAAACTTAAAAAACTTAAAAAAGTAGTTCCAGATTTTCGGCAGGAGGAAAATATTCACTGTGACGGGGAAATAATTCCCCCAGCTTAAATTACGACATTTCTTTACCCATAACATTTCTGAAAATAGACACATGAAATATAATATTATGTTTTATTTCATGTTTTCTGGTTGTTTATCGAGAAATAACGGTGGAATATTTTTCAATATTTCATGGTAATGATCAGTGAAAAATACCGATTTTATTTTCTTACCCTTCAATTGAAGGCGGAAACAGTTGTTCCCGCGCACTAGACTTTAACTAGGTAAAATGCGCGTGCCACTCAACCAGATGGAAATATGACGTAATTTACCCTACACTTCTCGCGCTTTACGTAATAATATAAAGTATTGTTATGCGAAGGGGGCATGCCACGGGGATTTATGGAAAAGAACTGTACTGGATTTTGATGTAAGTTCCCCCCCCCCCCCCAAAAAAAAGGGGGGGGTTAGAGATCGAAATTTATTTCATCTCGTGAACATCATCGGTAATTTTTTCACTCATGAAACAAATATCCTCTATTTACTAATTTTCTTGGTGCATGTGTTTGCTTCTTGCTGCCTAAGAAAGTTTTGGCATCTCGCTCAACCTTAGGTTTCACCCGATATCAAATTTTCTCACGCTGGTCAAAGCAAATACTAGCATCAAGAAAATTACTTCTGCATAGTATTCCGTATTCATGTACATGTATTTGAATTTTTACCTGTGGTCATCAGTTCTCACACTTCTTTTGATAAAGGTTAGAAACTCATCTAAGAAGTTAAAGCACACATTTGGTTTCCATGGATTGGATACATCCTGAAATTTTGAATAATATCAACTTTTTACCAGATTAAAAACATAATGTGGACGAAATAATAAGACATATTTTTGAAAGGGAAGAAAACATGTACAAAAAGAAGTAATTGCTGGTAACTATCATTTTCATCTTTTCTTGCGTTTCCTCCCCTTCAAAAACCAATGCATTATTGGAGATTAGTCTAAATTTATGAGCTGAAGTCGAAAATTTTGTAGACAAGTTTAAATTTTGTGAACAAATATAAAGATGTTGTTAATTAGTGTAAAACTTTGTGTATAAGTTGTAAAGTTTGTGAATTCATATAAAATTTTGTGTGTAAGTCTGAACTTTTACGGAAAAGTCAACAATTTTGTGGACAAATCTAAAATTTTGTTGATTAGTCAAAAATTTTCCTGGTAAAGAGTCAACAAATGATCTCTTGTAGATGACTTGTTTCATCAAGCCGACAACCAACTACAAGAAATTTCTCCCTTTGCTACAATGTATCGGCATAAGTTCATAAATTCAACTGAGGTCATATTGGTAATTACATTTTTATATGGATGATTTCAAAGTCATTTGCTGCAGATTTGATTCATTATTTCAGGAAGTAAGAGGCCATGAGATACATGTATTAGGTAGAAAATGGAAAATAAGTAGAAATGTTTACACGGCTAAGGCTGGTTAACCCTTTATCAAATTATGTTTGTTTTTTTTCAACAAACTTGAGTAAAAATGCTTTTGATAACATCATAAGAAAAAGAGAAAATGCTGATAACAAGCGTTTTTTCGTTTTCCCTCAATGGTATCAATCCTATCAAAGACATATCCCAACATCTGAGCTCTATCTAGTTTGTAAATCTGTCAATGCTTTCAACTTGGACCTGTCTTGATTACTGTCCCTTACACATTCAACTCTTCATTAAACGACGAAGAAAATATTGTTTTCAAATGTATTCTTCGTCAGGGTCGTTAAAATATAGGAAAGTCAGAAAACATAGGATGGATTTCTACCTTAATTAAGTCTGGAATCTGCTTTGTTTGTAATTTCTCCAGCTTTGTGACAACAAGGTCATCATTTCTATATCCACAAACAATTTCTGGGATTCCAACCAAAGAGCTCTGGGCCCACCATTTTATGTACTTATACCTGTCCAATATAGAAAATTCAAGGCACCTTTTAAACTATCACAGGCCAAGTAATACCCAACCCAAAACCCCCACTGGTTATTAGAGGGCTTCAACTGTAATTTCAGCCAAATTTGTTGAAAACGATATGAGGAGATGAGGAAAACTTTTGTAGTCTAGTAAAGACTTAACTCTTTACCAAATAATCCTGGGGTTTTAACGCCCCTAAGGAATAAGACTTTGAAAGTTTGTGGGAAAAGGAGAAAATGCTTGTAACCAGCATTTTCTCCTTTTTCCACAATGTTTTCAAAGTTGTCCACTGCAAATTTGTTTGTTGGGATAGATTTGTTTCTTGGGATATTGAGATTAATCAAGTCTGCATCATCAGCGAGTAGGTACGAGAGGGCTACTGGCCCTAAAGCGCTCGCCTAGAGTAAAGCCATCTACATGTAGGATTGAAGATGTTGAAGGGATCAATCCTGGTTGTGATGTATGTAAAACACATACGGGTTTTCACCGTTTTCATGTGCATCGGACTGAAATTGTGGCCTCAAGAGTAGACAGAAGGTTTCTTTTTCTTAAGATATGTCCTAGTGACCTACTTTAGGAACCAACGTGACCCATTTCAAACTTGTCCTAGATATTATCAAAACAAACATTCTGACTTATCCTCACAATTTTTCAACTTAAAATGTTGCCTCTAGAATTAACACAATATTTTTCCAAGATTTGTCCCCTGTAACCTTCTTTTTGATTGAAAAGAACCCAAATTCAATCTTATCCTGGATATTATTAAGACAAACATTCTGACTATCTTACATGAATGTAATACCCAAAATGTGGCCTCTAGACGGCACAAAATGGCTTTTTTGTGTGTGTGTGTGTGTGTGTGTGTGTGTGTGTGTGTGTGTGTGTGTTTATATATATATGTCCTAGTAACCTACTTTCTGACCCTTAAATGACCAAATTTCAAACTTCTTTGAGATACTATCAAGACAAACATTCTGACCAACTTTCATGCATAAATGACTGGAGACATGGCCTCTAGAGAGCACACAATGTTTTTTCCATTGACCTACTTGTGACCTGACATAACCCAATTCCAAACTTGACTGAGATACTATCAAGGCAAACAGCCTGACCAACTTCCATGAGTACTGGACGAGGAATTTGGTTTCAAGAGTGTACACAACGTTTTTCCAAGATTTGTCCCACTGAATTTTTTTGATCCTACATAACCAAATTTTGAATAATCGAAGATATTATCAAAACAAATATTCTGATCAATTTCCATTAGTATATGACAGCAAATGTGGCTTCTACAGTGCACACAAGGCTTTTCTAAGATTTGTCCAACTAATCTATTTTATGACTGGATGTGACCATGTTTCATATTTGTCAGAGATATCATCAAGAACAAGAGGACAATGATGGCCTTCTATCACTCCACTGGCTAATAAGTACAAACCCTACAAGCCAAATGTTACATTTCTTGGCCAAATTTGAACAAATTTTGAACAAACTCAGAAGTGAACCACTACATGAAGTTATATGCCAAATTTGGAAGGCCTAGGAGTTATGGTTCCGAGCAAGAAGATTTTGTGAATGTTTACTCTATAAGCACTGAGCCAATTTTGGAAGAGGCCACTAGATGATAACACAAAATGTTACATCCATAACTGACATCACAGTCAGAAACAAGAAGATTTTTTAAAGTTTGCACTATAAAAGCTAATGTAAAACTTGTCACTTATGGGGCGGGGTCAATTAAGACTCTAGGGCTATAAAAATGGGCAATCTTGGTAGATGCCCACTACATAAAACATGATGGCCCTGTGTTGCTCCACAGGCTAAAAAGTAAAAACCCTACACACCATACATTACAACTCCTGGCCAATTGGTTTCTAACTAGAAGACATACAAAATTTTCTCTATAAAATGCCATGAGAAAATTATGACCTCAGGGCAAGGCCATTTTTTACCACGGAGCTATAATTACTTAAATCCTGGTAGAGGTCTACAAGATAAAGCCCATAACAAATAATACAGGTTTTGAATGTATGGTTATAAACAAGAAGATTGTCAAAGTTTCCTCAATAAAAGGACCTGCAAAACATGAGACCCCTGAGAGAGAACCAATTTTGATCCCAGGGCTAAATTTTGAACAAATTCAGAATTGAACCATAACATGAAGCCATGTGCCAAGTTTGGTAGCCCTAGAATTTATGATTTGGAGCAAGAAGATTTTTGGAATTTTTACTATATAAGCACTGTCCCATGGGGTAGGGCCAATTTTGGAAGAAGCCTACTAGATTATAACACTCATAAAATACTACATCTATTACTCACGATCAGAAACAAGGAGATTTTTTAAGTTTTCACTGTAAAAGCTAATGTAAAACTTGTGACTTGTGGGGCGAGGCCACTTCAGACCCACGGGCTGTTATTTGAATAATCCTGGTAGAGATCGATGAGATAACTACCAACATGCAAAATTTGGTAGCCCTAGGTCTTCTGGTTAGTAACGAGAAGATTTCTAAAGTTTTCACTATATAAGCCTATGTAAAACATGTGACTCCTAGGGCCGGGCCAAGTTTGACACCAGGACTTTAATTTGGGCCCTCTTGGTAGAAGCCTACTAGATAAAGCAACGTGCAAAATTTGGTAGCCCTAGGCCTTATGGGCTAGGTACGAGATGATTTTTAAAGTTTTCCCTGTAAAAGCCTATATAAAACCTGTGACCCCTGGCCGGAGCCAAATTTGACCCTGGGGCTAAAATTTTGGAGGCTAATAGATAAAGCTACATGCAAAATTTGGTCTTATAGCTAGGTACAGGGAAATTTCTAAAGTTTTTACTTTATAAGCTCATGTAAAACTTGGGACCTCCAGGGCGGGGCCAATTATAATCCTTTGGCTATGATTTGATGAAACTTGGTAGAGGTCTATTAGATGAAGCTACATGCCAAATTCGGTAGCCCCGGGCCTTTATGGTTTCAGACCAGAAGATTTTCAAAGGTTTTCATTTTTTTTCAGATTTGTTGCCATGGCAACCATAGGTTTTGAATGAATCAAATCCTTTCAAGAAATTCTGAAGAGAACCATAGTAGGATCATTTCTGTGAATATTCATCAATATTGGACGGGCAGTTTCAGAGAAGATGATGTGTGAAATAAAAGTTAACCCACGCACGGACAGACGGACACACACACTCGCATGGACGGACGCATGACGGACACCGGGCCATGACATAAGCCCGCTGGCCGAAGGCCAGCGGAGTTAAGTGGATACAAAGCCCAGGGCCTTTTGCTTTCGGACAAGAAGTTTTTAAAAACAAATATCAATATTTTTCAGTTTTTGTTGCCACGGCAACCAGACTTTTCACTGGAATCAAATTTTTTCAAGAAGAGGACCATGGCAGGATCATTTCTGTGAAGTTTGGTCAAAATTGAAAGGGAAGTTTCAGAGAAGCTGATGTTTGAAATAAAAGTTAATGCACACACACACTGATACACGGACGGACGCAAAAAAGGGCACAGTGCTATGACATAAGCTCGCTGGCCTTCAGTCAGTGGAGCTAAAAATCATTCTGATCCTTTCCATGAGAATCAGACAGAAAATGTGGCCTCTGGAGAGTATACAACATATTTTTTACCTATCCAAGATATCATTAAGACAAACATTCTGACAAATTTTCATGAGTATTAGACTGAAAATATGGCCTCTAGAGTCCACACAAGGTTTTTCTAAGATTTGACCCAGTGACCTACTTCTTCACCTAATCTGATGATCTATTTCAAATTTGTCCGAATTATTTTCAAAACAAACATTCCGACCTATTTCTCAAGAATCATCTAATCTGCAAAGGAACACAGTTTTTGTTTTAATCAAATGGTTTAGCCATTTAGAAAAATGTCTTACTTTCAAACTATAGAAGTTACTAAAGAATGCTGTTTAGAATGGATGGTAAATTTGTATGGGGATATATCAAACTGTAATGGAACTCAGTTTCATGATTGACTTAGCCTTACGGCCATGAATGCTTTTTACAATGGTTTGTGAAAAATGGGCCCAAAAGTAAATTACTTTTTCAACTTCACTGATTGTCTTGGATGAGTTACTTCCCTTGTTGTTTTCATCTCTACGTAGTAAGGGTGTGCTCTTGGTTTCTCGCATACAGCATCCACCTCCCCTGCAAATACTATAAATATCGAAAAAATTACTCCTAAACTCTTTACCAAGTTTTCCCGAGTTTTAATGCCCCTTAGGAAAAAAGCTGTTGAAAACATAGTGGGAAAAGAAGAAAATGCTGGTAACCAGTATTTTCTCCATTTCTCACAGTGACTTCTGATCTTTCAAAGAAAAAAATGTCTTCTACAAATACTTTGGATTTGAAACAGTCTAACTATTTGTTCTTGGTAAAGAGTTAACTCTATTACAAACAACAAAATTTACGCAAATTCAACTTGAATGCATTTGCAGACAAATTAAATGTGGGTATGATACATGTAAATATAAATATGGTAAATTTTGTCTTTGAAAGGGCAAAACAAATTGTGGGAAAAGGACGAAATGCTGGTCACCAACATTTTCTCCTATTTTTACAATGTTTTTAAAAGCCTGTTTCTTAGATATATTTAAAACTTGGGATTATTTGACAAGAGTTTAAAGGACTCTTTACAATACAACAAAGTCATGTTAGTTTCTTACACATTTCTGAGATATGATTTTGTGATGTCAAAAAAGTACTTTATGGTGTCATTTGTTAAAGCATTGTATTCCTGCCTATTATTCCCAAAACATGTCAGACACAAATTTTCTCATCAAATCAATAATTTTAGTACAGGCACGGCACGGCTAGAGTTTGTTTAACTCTTAGATTTACACACCTTTGGAGCTATTTTTATCCTTTTAAAGCAGTGAGTTTTTCTTACCTATGAATATGTAGGACTACACTAGCATAACAGACTTCATTTTTACACAGATATATATATGTATTGCAATACAGTTATGTGATTCAAAGAAACAAGCAGACCATTGGCCTTAGAGCACTGATCTGAGTAAAGCGATTTGGATTCAGAAAGTTGTAAACTGAACATGCGGCTTCTACAAGACAAGGTTGATTCAAGATTGTTGCACTGACCTACTTTTTGACCGCATTTGACGTACTGTCCAACTTGTCTGAGATGACCAACTTTAATCAGTATTGGACTGATAACATTTCATGTGTATTGCAATAGAAATGCGACCTGCAGGATACGTACAAGGACTTTCTGAGAATGGTCCCAAAAATCTACATTTTGACCCTATTAGACCCATTTTCACAGTTATCCGAGAAACCATAAGGACAAAAATTCTAACCATCTTGCATGAGTATTAGACTGAAAATATGGCTTCTAGCTTTCACACAAGGTTGTTGGGGTTTTGTTCGAACGACCCACTTTTTGATCCAACTTTACCCATTTTTGAACTTTTTTTTTTTAAAGATTTGTCTCAGTGACCTACTTTTCAAATTGACATGACCCATTTTCAAACTTTTCCAAGATATCATCAAGACAAACATTCTGTCCAACTTTCATAAGTAATGGACTGAAAGTGTGACCTTCAAAGAGCACACAATGTTTTTCAAAGATCTGTCCCAGTGATCTAATTTTTGATCTGACCTGACCTATTTTCAAATACATCCGAGCTATTATCAAGACAAGCATTCTGTCTTTCATGAATATTAAACTGAAAATGTGACCTCTACAGTGCACACAATGTTTTCAAAGATCTGTCCCAGTGACCTACCTTTTGACCTGACATGATCTAATTTCAAACACATCCGAGAAATCATTCATTCAATCATTCTGACCAACTTTCATGAAAATTAGACTGGTAATATGGCCTCTGACTTGCACATAAGGTTTTCCTACGAATTTGTTTCGGTGACCTGTTTGACCAAACAAGACCGACTTTACAAACGTGTCCGAGAAACCATCAACACAAAGATTCTGGTCAATTTTCACGAGTATTGGGCAAAAATTGTGGCCTCAGTAGTACACATAAGATAATTGTTGACGCCGGCAAGGCATACAGTAGAATCAGAAAAACTCGCCTTCAGCACTTGAAATGGTCAGCTGAGCCAAAATAAATTTTGCACTTACTGACTTTTGAGATAAAATTTTATTTCATGCTTTTCGGTAGTTTAACGAGAAATAGCGCAATTCTCGCGCTTTACGTAATATTGTAATGCCTTGTCATGCGCAGAGAGTACGCCGCGGGAAATTACCGAAAACAACTGTGTTGGATTTTCATGAAAATCCAAACAAGAAAGGGGTTAGAAGCATACAATGAATAGAATATTTCTTTTTCTCGGTGAAAGATCAAAGGTTATTTCATCTCGTTAACATCATCGGTAACATTTTCACTCGTGGCTGTGCCACTCATGAAAATATTACTGATGATGTTCACTCGATGAAATAACTTTCGATCTTTCACCGAAAAAAAAAATATCCCCTATGTATTAAACTCATCTAGAAAAAATTATAAAGCTCTCCAAAGGTCTGTTTAATAACATTTTTCTAGACTCAGTTTTATCACAGAAACCATCTTATACAGTTTGTAAGATATGCTACATATCTCAAAGAATTAGATATTCATCTTGCAATCAAATGTATGGTTATTGTTGAATATAAGATCGTTTGTGAATACCTCCCTTACCTAATGAATGTTGTTTCAGCTTTGATTGTACCACTGTGCAAAAACTCTCTATGTTGTTGTAGTTTGAATCTGTGTTAGGTTTACCATCTGGAGTATCTATGTGATTTAAAACAGAGGCACTGTATGGTGATGCTAGTGCTCAGCTGCATTTGCATTTTCAGTGGAAATTCACAATTAAGAAAGGACCATAACTGCGTCAAAAATATTTTTTCCCCGTAGATACCTAATGACTAGCCAGAGGTTGAAGTAAATATATGTATCTTCAGTGATGATATAGATATCAGAGAGCGTCAAAGTTTTCGCAGGACAATGACACAGAGAAGGACCAACCTATGACAATACCTCAACATTGTCTTCAAAAACAGCCAAACTAAAATGAGTATTTTTCTCAACAACTGATTTTCATGATGCTTATACATGCAGCACAATTCATCTTGATAAACAGTTACAGCAAAATATGAAATCTTTACCAGATGACAAAGTATAAGCTTGTCATAAGATATGGTCAATGATGGGATTCTTCTACTAAAGGAAGAGAATATTTTTTTTATACCAGCTTTTTTTCTTTTTCCTATGTTTTTTTAAGACTCTGTCTCCCTCAGGATTGTTAAACACTGAATAGTTCTGTATGGTTTAAATTGTTAATGCTCAAAGGCAACTGTTAATGATTAATGTACAATCAAGTCAAATAAATGTTTTACACGGGTGGTAATCAGGGGAACTAGGTCCAAAAGGAGTCAATAAATTTTTTTGCCCTCAACACATCCGGAAACTTGCGAGCTAGACTCTTAGACAGAAAAAGAGTAAACATACGTATGACTGAAAGAATTTTATCAATATATATTTTTTATTAGCAACCTATGGAAAAATCTGGCAGTGCTATTGTGTGTGGACCTAGTTTTTGACCTATCATGACCAGTTTTCAAACTTGCCCGAGATAGCATCAAGACAAACATTCTGACCAAGTTTCATGAGTATTGTACTGAAAATGTGGCCTCTAGAGCATACTCAAGGTTTTCCAAAGATTTGACCTGGTGACCTAGTTTTTGACCCGATGTGACCCATTTTCAAAAGCATTACAGAAATTGTCAAGTATTGTAATGAAAATGTAGCCTTTCGAGCGTACACAAGGTTTATTGAAGATTTGACCTAGTGACTAGATTTCGACCCAACATGACCCGTTTTCGAACTCGTTTGAGATATCATCAAGACAAACATTATGACAAAGTTTCATGAGTATCAGACTGAAAATGTGACTGAAAGAGCGTACACAAGGTAAAAGTTGAAGATGGACGACACACCACTGACGGACACAGCATGATCACAAAAGCTCACCTTAAGCACTTTGTGCTCAGATGAACTAAAACTGCTGGCTGAGCTGAGGTCCTTGACAGGGAGATAGTGCCTTCGTCCTTATTTTACTGTCTTGTTAAATCATCTGGATGTTAAGAGTCTATTCAATCCTAGCGTTTGGGTTAGGTTCTCTCTTACACCTGTTGCCTTTTGTTGGTCACGTCTTGTAATAGTCGGATGCACGGGTACCTAGCTAGTCAACTCGCAAAATTATGTACGAGTTGACTACAGTACGAGTTTTTAAACGTATATGTTGAACAGCTACTCGCGCATCCAACGGTTAAACATGACCAACAAAAAGCAACAGGAGGATGAGAGAACCTACCTCAAACACTGGAATCGATTCGATTCAAATACCCTGATGATTTAACATAACGGTAAAAATGGACCATACCACTTTCTCCTTGTTTAGGGCACTAATTTCGACAATAATTTTGTCAATATTCTCTCGGAGCAATTTCTAAACCGATGAGGTTTTGCTTATTTATCCTTTTTCATGCTTGATTTTATCGGGGATGGTGCTTCAGGGGTACTGAAGGCCTTAGATTTGAAGGCAAATGAAAAAAAAAAAAAAAAATGGTAGCCTCAAATCTCCTTGTTGAGAGCAATCGGTGGATTTTCAGTTTGGTGCTTTAAAGTTGTGGCAAAATTATATTCAAACCCTGCATATTTCTATGGCCAATCCAAGCGGAGAATAAAGTTAAATGATATCTCCACATGATAGCATTACCGAATTTCCCCATAGATCGTTAATAAAGAAATTAATATTGGAAAAATTCTTCCAGGCATTTCTTTGTTTACTGTTTTTCTGTCAAAGGCTCTTGCTCACGTGTTCCCAGGTGTGTCGAGGACACAAAAGTCCATTGACTCTTTTTGGAGCTAGTTTTTCTTCATTACCACCCGTGTTTTAGCTGGCATCAAAGTTATAAAATATTTCACAAACCCTCAACTTATAATTGTAACATAATTCCTTTGCTTTAGAGGTTTCTGTATGAACATATATAGTTGTATGCTATGGAAAACAAATAAATGAAAAGGACATTCTACAGTACATGTAGGTGTTACCTCATGCAAAATATACACTGGTCTTTCAATATGCTCATCCAGAATTCATTACTGTAGGGGAAAACCGGATAAATTCGGACAGTTTTTGCAGCACCGTCGTGGAGGCTTAATTGTGCGGTGTAGCGGTGAAAAACAGACACAAGTCCGGTTTTACTCCGTCGGGCTACCATTTTACTTGCATTTCATCAGCAAAATGTCTAGTGGAATATGAGCCAAGATGTTGAGAAAGTGCGGTTTTTTTAGCCTACTGCAAAACGGGTTAATTGGGACGCGATAGAAAAAAAATACTGACACAAAAGAGGAGAAATCCAGACAAGTAAATTATCGCAGGGTGAAATTCAGACATCTTGAACTTTTGTTAAGAAAAATTAAATCATCAATTTGAGATTTTAGGAGATTAGAATGATCAATCTGCATTACATTCTTTCATAATAGTTGATCACTGACATCGAATGTATTGATAAGAATAACTGTTACTAAATCCACCTGTTTGTTTTTCCACGGATTTTCTTTAAACAACTTGTTATCAAAATTAGAATGAACCTTTAAAGGCTTTATTAACACTCTTCCAGACAATGAGTTTAGTTAAATTTACGGCAAAAGGTTTTTTTTTTAAAGGACTGATCAGAATAAACTTAAGCTGTCTGTTTATACCAATTAATTCCTCGATTTCTGCCAGTCCGAAATTATACATCACCTGAAAAATAGTGGGGAAAATTCGGACGACTTAAACTTTTCCTTAATTTCACATTGTTTTCTGTCTAAAAGTACTTCAAATTGTTTTAATCGTGTTGTTTATTAACTCATCTGTCCACAACTATCAGTTTTATAATTGTTTTCCTTTATATTATACCCTTTATTGGTTCGAGAATGGGGCCGGCGTGCATCCGCCCTGTTTTGAAGTCAGCCACCTATCGAAAAGAACGCATAGGTGGATGACTTTAAGAAAATCAAATTATGTCACCATTTTGGTGACGTAGTTACTCCATGGAATTCATAAAAGAGGACAGAAACCAAATTTCAAAAAGGTCATGATTAAAGGAAATGGTACCGCTAATCGTCAAAAAACGTTGATTTTAGAAAACCGTCCAGATTTATGCGTTTGTCCGAATTTACCCGGTTTTCCCCTACTCAAGCATGTTAAATAACCTCATTACATTACCAGCAGTTAGATATTGTTCAAATTTCCATCCCCCACAACACATCTCGTCCTCTTCTTCCGTCTTGTTTTGCTCTCTTTGTCTTCTAGTCTCTGTGTCGAATTCACACAGATAGTAGGTACCCTTAAATAAGGTTACAGCAATAATCCAGTCGTCTCTGTTTTCATATGGTGTACACATTAACCTCGTCAGAAGTCCTCTCCAGCATACAAAATCTGTTTTCAGGCTCCTTTGAAGAAATTAAAATATTGTTTATAAGGTGTTGAATGCTGTTTTTAACATTATGTCTATGAATTCATGAATAAAGTCTTTTTAACAATTATTGCAAACATCACTCTTTCCATGATGCCAATGCTAAGCAGTGAGAAACGAACAATTTCTGTCACGTTCTTTCAACTTGGTACACACCTTTAGACACAAGAAATATGTATCATACATGATCCTTGAATAAAGCCATTTCTACCAAATCTGCACTTACACGGCCTTGCTGTAGAGCTTGCTTTTATAGGTACGTGATCAAGTGTTGGCTTATGGACAAGGAGGTTGTGGTGTTTGGGTACTTGAGGTACTCTGATTTAGATAGTTGTGTTAATACCCTCTGTACTTTGATTAAGAGGTAATTGTTGTTATTAAATGGTTTCCTTTTAGGCAGCCGTCGAATCTAAAACAGCTTTCTTTTAAATTGCCAATCTGATGGTTAAATCCTCGGTCTGGTGGACAGACACTACAGAAATTGGCGACGAGGATTTCTTTCAACCCTTTGGAGCAGGATGGCATCGAATTTCTACGATATACAACAATTACCAAGCTTCGATGTGACGGATTCGGCTGGGATTGCCACGAGGTGGAAAAGATGGATTTATGCCTTTCAGCTGTATGCCGAAGGGAAAGGTATCAAGAAGGCTGAACAGAAGCGTGCCTTACTTCTACATTCTGCTGGGATGTCTGTACAAGATATATTTTTTACATTACCTGCCGACCAAGACGATGATGAAGATGTTTATCAAATGACAAAGAGAATCTTAGATGAGTATTTCACACCGTTATGTAATGTTCCATACGAGAGACATGTTTTCAGAAACCTCAAACAAGAAGAAGGGGAAACTATTGAACAATATATTACACGTCTTAGGATTAGGGCTGAAACATGCGAATTTGCCGGAACATTCGAAGAGCAGATTCGAGACCAGGTCATCGACAAATGTATGTCAAGTTTGTTGAGACGTAAGCTTTTGGAAAAAGGTAGAAACTTGACATTAGAAGAATTAAGAGAAGTGGCCAGAGCATTTGAAGAAAGCGAATCGCAGGCTAAGGCTATTGAAAGAGACGGAATAGCTGTGAGTCTCGAGGTAAACAAGTTGGCGCCTAAAGGAGAAAAACAGGCACATTTTATTGAATGTTACAGATGTGGACTGAAAGGCCATAAGTCGAATGACAAGAACTGTCCTGCTAGAGATAAAAAATGCAGAAAATGTAAGAAAGTGGGACACTTTGAGAGAAAATGTCGTACTAGGATGGGGAAAAAACAAAAAGAAAAAGGAAAACAGGTTCAACAAATGGATACTGTACCAAGTTTAGACCAAGAGTATGCATTTAGTTTGTATGAAACCAAAAGTAAATTGAAATCTGTGGTTATAAAGGTAGGAGGAGTTCCATTATCAGTTATAGTAGACTCTGGAGCAACTTGTAATATTGTAGACAAGAAGACATGGGGTTACTTGAAAAAGCAGAACATTATGTGTGTATCTGAACAAAAGAGTTTACCAATTTATGCCTATGGAGCAGACGATCAATTAAAGACACTTGGAACTTTTTCAGCTACTGTTGAATGGAATAGTTATTCTGATAAAACTGAATTCATTGTTCTTGATGGTAATGGTCAAAGTCTGTTAGGTAGAAATACGGCAGAATCCCTTAAATTACTACACATTGGATCTGTGAATGCTATTAAAACCAGTTTGTCTACAAAAGAACAAATATTAAGACAGTATCCAGAACTTACCACAGGGTTAGGAAAGCTGAAGGATTTTCAACTAAAGATTCCCATTGACCCACTGTTAAACCTGTTACTCAACCATTGAGACGTATTCCATATCACCTCCGTGATAGAGTTGAAGCCAAGTTAAATGAACTACAAGAGTTCGATATCATTGAACCAGTGAATGGTCCCTGTCCATGGGTATCTCCAATAGTGTGTATTCCAAAGGGGGATAATGATATTCGATTGTGTGTTGATATACGCCGTGCTAATGAAGCTGTGCAGAGAGAACGACACCCTATTCCAACTATTGATGACGTGATGCAAGATTTCAATGGTAGTCGAGTGTTCAGTAAGCTAGACATTAAGTGGGCGTATCACCAAGTTGAATTAGAACCTGAATCGCGTAAAATAACTGTGTTTAACACACATAAAGGGTTGCTCCAATATAAACGTTTGATGTTTGGTATTTCATGCGCGCCCGAGATGTTCCAAAAAGTAATGCAACAAGTATTACAAAACTGTGAAGGATGCCACAATATTCTTGACGACATTATAGTCCATGGGAAAACCCAGAGTGAACATGACAAACGACTACATTGTGTACTACAAATTTTGAGAAAAATTAATGTCACTTTGAATGTTGATAAATGTCAATTCAATATGTCACAATTGAATTTTATGGGTCACACTTTATCAGCTGATGGTATTGAGCCAGCTAATGCTTCAGAAGTCAAAAGTTTTTTGGGTATTGTTAATTATTCAGCAAGATTCATTCCCAACATGGCAAGTGTTACAGCGCCTTTAAGAGAGCTCTTAAAGAAGAATGTTGATTTTGTTTGGGGACAAAGTCAAAATGATTCTTTTGAGAAGCTAAAAAAATTACTTGCAGAAGCTGGAGCACTATCTTATTTTGACAAGTCGGCTAAAACTCAAGTAACTGCAGATGCATCTCCTTATGGCTTAGGAGCAGTTTTGATTCAGTACAAAGATAATAAGCATAACATTATTAGCTATGCTAATCGCAGTCTGACTGACAGTGAGAAAGGTACTCTCAAACTGAGAAAGAGGCTTTAGCACTGGTATGGGCCTGTGAAAGATTCCACATGTACCTCTATGGTACACAGGAACCTTTTGAATTGGTCACAGACCATAAACCATTAGAGTTTATATATTCACCAAGGTCAAAGCCTAGTGCTAGAATTGAGAGATGGGTTCTTAGATCACAAAACTATAGGTATAAGGTAAAATACGTTAAAGGTTCTGAAAATCTTGCAGACCCGTTGTCAAGATAGCTGTCACAAGAGTCTCAGTGTGAAAATGACTCAGATTGCACCAAAGATGCTCAAGCATATGTGTATTTCATTGCAAAAGAAGCAACTCCTATTGCTAAAACAACTAGTCAGATAGAAAGAGCATCAGAGTATGATCACAAGTTACTCTCAGTCAGAAAACATTTATTGTCTGGTAAATGGCATGATTTGGAGTATAAAGAATATTTACCTGTTAGAAATGAACTGTGTATGCTTGGTAAATTAGTATTAAGAGGTACTAGAATAATTGTTCCTAGTTATTTAAGGGTAAAAATGTTGGAATTAGCTCATGAAGGACACCCAGGCATTGTAAGCATGAAACGCAGACTACGATCAAAAGTATGGTGGCCTGGCATGGACAAGAGTATAGAACAAAGTTGCAAAAGTTGTCATGGTTGTCAAATTGTTTCCCAACCGAGTAATGCAGAACCAATGGTTAGATCTGAGTTGCCCTCTGTAGCATGGGAACATGTTGCAGCGGACCTTATGGATCCACTTCCATCATGTTATCGTTGATTATTACTCCAGGTTCTTTGAGGTAGAGATAACAAAGTTGACCACTGCTAAAAAATTAGTGAATTTATTGTCAAAGGTATTTGTTATACATAGATTACCTGTTAGTATCAGAACAGATAATGCACCTCAGTTTAAAAGTTCAGTTTTTCAAGAATATTTGCAAGAAAATGGTATTCAGCATAGAACTAGCACACCATTTTGGCCTCAAGCTAATGGCGAGGTTGAGCGACAAAATAGAAGTCTGTTGAAACGCATTAGAATTTCATTTGCAGAGAAAAGGGATTGGAACGCAGATCTTTTAAACTAATTGTATATGTATCGCAGTACACCACACTCTGTGACAGGTTTGCCACCCGCAGAAATGTTATATGGTAGGAAAATGAGAACAAAAAATCCAGATTTACAAGATTTGAATGTTGATAATGTATGTGTTCGTGACAGAGATCATGAAAACAAGATGAAAGGAAAAGATTACAGTGACAAAAGGTGCAACGCCTCAGAAAATAGTGTGGAGAAAGGAAATTTAGTATTGTTAAGAAATGAAAAAGAGAACAAACTTTCCACTCAGTTCAAATCTACACCTGTTAAAGTGGTTGATAGGAAAGGTAATCAAGTTACAGTGCAAACTGATGATGGTGTTCAGTATGACCGAAATGTTACATTTGTAAAGAAGTATGTTCAACAAAAGGATGATGGTATGATACATCATCCTATTGTCGAAAATGCCAGTCAATCTAGTACCCAATATCAGAGCGATGAGTCTATGAGAAGATCAAGTAGGATAAGGAAAGCTCCAGATAGATATGGAGATTGTGTTATGAAGTATTAGGTTACAGGAAGCCTATCATTTTCAGAAAGCAAATTTGTAATTTACTGCTATTTGGAACTGATATGTTTCAAATGTGAGATGGTTATTTAGGGCTTTAATATGTACAGTGTTGTATTAGACAAAAGTATTGTCTTCTATATTTGTTGTAGAATCATAAGACATGATTTGATTTTACCTTAGGGAATGACTTCATGTATTCATACTGAATTTATGTGACAAAAGGAGAAATTGTTTAACTCCCTGGTTGAGTTAAAGTTTTAACTTGACAATTGAGTTAATACAACTTCATTTGCTTATTACTTGAAACGTAGTGATTTTGGCAGTATCAAATTTAAGTCATCCATATATTGAGCTAATTACTGTTTCAGTGAATGTCTAAAATTATCAATTTTTTTTATGGTAAGGAAAGGATGTGGTATTCGGGTACTTGAGGTACTCTGATTTAGATAGTTGTGTTAATACCCTCTGTACTTTGATTAAGAGGTTGTTGTTGTTATTAAATGGTTTCCGGTCAGGCAGTCGTCGAATCTAAAACAGCTTTCTTTTGAAATGTCAATCTGATGGTTAAATCCTGGGTCTGGTGGACAGACACTACAGAGGTAGTACCAGAATGAGAGTTCAAATCCCCCCATGGCTAAGTTATTTATCAGGTAAAAAACGGCATAATTATGACGCATACTGTGGGGCTGCATTAAGAATGCCTTCACAACTATATTGGTCGCTGAGAATTTGGGGAAAAATCTAACGTAGAGGGCGTATATGTGGGTCTAGTTTTAGCTGGCTTTTATACTGCCCTGCTAGAGAGCTACCTTTTGTAGAGAGATGGTCTAGAGTGGTAATGTTCGCATATGGACCAAAGTTTTTATGTTTTAATCTCTCCCCTGGGCAGGTTATCTATCAGCCCATTACATTTTATTATTAAATTATGTCTGTATTGCTTACTTTATTTAACCTGATCCTGACCTTTATGCTGAAAATATAATTGGGCATATAAATAGAACTCCGACTATTATTTGGGAAGATGTATTTACACACCGGAAGGTACTTATATACACAGGTAAGCAATTTAATTCGCGCATACTGTATGATTTTTTTTTTTGTGACCAGTCTAAACATATGCCGAAGACAGCCTCCGTAACATGCCGAGAGTAAATAATAGAATTTAATTTATGTAAATGATATTGATCTGGGACAGGTTAAATGAAGTAGGCAGTATATATAGTAAACCAATGCTTAACAGTGCATGCGAGGCATATCCGAAAAGTTCGTAGACACCTTCTTCCATACTAAGATTAAAGAGAATTAAAGGTTATATGAAACCTACCTCTAACTAATTATTGATGTATTAGGAGCAAAATTACAAACTTTAAAAGATATTCTCATATAAATAGTGAAACTGCATCAGTTTTTGTAAAGTGGTGTAAGTCTCGTTTAGCACATCATGACGTTACGAAGGCGATGTGGCGATATGATTCGCCACAGCCGTGAACAAGTTTCCAAGTCCCCCTGCCATCTGACCGTACAACGAATTTATTATACTGCAAAGTTTTACCATTCCAAGGTGTATTCAGCGAAATTTCCCGTTTTATGTTCTCACAAATTGCGTACGCTGACGGCACAGAATTACCATTGTTAGTGTCCCAATTCAATGAAAACTTGCGTTACTGAGAACTGACGTCACTGAAACCTTGGTAAAACGTGCAGTCTGGTGCATAAACTTGATGATGTCATTGTGATAGACATTCGACGTATTTTTATTTAAACATGGATTTAAAAAATTTCAAGGTAAGTAACTACGTATTTTAATGATTTGTTGGCAAAAGTGTACGTTTATCAATTGCCTCAAACGACCGTTAGGTTATCCTTTTAACGTTATAATGTATGAGTTTCGGCACTTCACAGTTTGCTTACCTGACGAAGCCGTCGTCGAAAGGATGGCTCGTTTTAACCCCGTGTATTTGTTTTAAATAGAATGACAACAAATGATAATACATGTAACTATATTCATTTATTTTCAAAAATAATCCATTCTTTCCGTTTTAATAACAACTATCAAGGGAAACTTGTAATAATATGGTGCAGGCTACTCAGTATATGTGTCTTGTGGGCGGCGCCAATTTGGATGTTGTGTTGAAAGTGTAGTCATGTATACGGGGCTCCCAAAAGGGAAAGTGCTTTTAGGTGGATTTTGCCAGTGTATATGACTGTATGTACGGGGCATACTATTCAATCAGATCACGAGAAATTTCTTTGCAGTATAATAAGATGAGTATGGCATCGACATTGTCAAAGCGCGGATACTCTTTCTCGAAATATTCGCCGTTGCGTTTCTCACATTTCCTCTGCCTATCAACCGATTTGTCAGACACATTTAAATACCAGTCTCTCTCAATTCTAGAAATTATATGTGATGCTGCTGATCTGAGTTCATTCAAATTTCTGAAGTTTCTACCTCTAAGTAGTGACTTTATGAAGGGGAACACTGCGAATTCCATTGGTGGCGGAGAGCTTTTATCTTTCCATGGATACATTTAACTCCTGTTTGCTTTCTGGCTCAAAATAATATAACCAAGATTCATCAGCAGTAATAATCCTATCCAAAAACGCTTCACCACCAGCTTTCCACTTCCGAAGAAAAGACTTACCTGCATTAACACGCGGTTTTTTTTTTTTCTCTTCTTCTTCTTCTGATAGTAGGCTAATCTGGGAACCCAGTGCGCGCGCGCTTACACACACACACACACACACACACACACACACACACACACCATTCCAAATTTCTCAGTGAGAATTTTATGCACAGTTGTCTTTGAAAGATCGAATTGTTCAGCAATACCTCTTACCGCATGGCGCCTGTTGTCATCAATAACGTTCGTCACTAAAGTTAAAGATCTGTCTGTAATAATGGTTGGTCTTCCCGAACGTGAATCATTTGTAGTTGCAAATCTCCCATCACGAAACCGTTTATAAACAAGGGCTCGCGAAACATTTGGCCTCTTAGTAGACGAACTAATGAATTGCCTGGTCTCTCCCGGCCTTTTTCCCAGTTCCATGCAAAATTTTACAAAAACACGCAGCTCCGCCCAAACATCTGTCGTCGTCATTTTTGGCGATTTTTTTTCCATAGTTAAAGCCCCTGTAAAGCCAAAAATAGGTAATTTTCACCGTTTATAACTCGAAAATATATTGGATAACCTATCACAACACATATATATAAGATCAGAAAAAACTCGAACGTGTCATTTACTGCATTAGGTGCCATAATATACTTGAGCGAAAATGCATGGAGAAGCCCGTCGATTTCACGGACGCCATTTATCGAGACAACCTTCGTTATCGTTCGTGTATATTCGAACTAGGTCTTCGAGAACGTCACGTGATAACATTGCATCTCATTAGTGCTATGTCGTAGTGGACAGGACTATTGTTTACAATTCCAACATTATGTCATCGGAGAGTAAGATTGCTCATTCTGAACCTCTTTTCTTATTTAGATGTAGTAAACTCTTCCTGTATTGATGATAAATGAATAAGCGATGATCAGCCTGTGTCGTTGTTTCTGTTTACATTGTCGATAAACTTACGTTTTGCAAGCCTAGAATTGGGACAAAACGATCAAATGAATGAAGGGTTTGTTTCGACGCTTTGAATGATCACGTGGTGTTTACGTCACTAACACGTCACTGCGGACATTTACGACGAAAAGTCGGCTAATCGTCGGCGATCATCGATGTAAACAAACAGATAATGCGGCATGGTAGGATCTGTTCTAGTTTCAAAATTCTTTTTTCTGCCACTGACTGGAACTTTTGCGAACTGCACCTTTACATATCGTGAGTTATAATAATCGCCATATTTTTACATGGTAAAAATGAAATTTACTTTTATTTTATAAACAGGTTGTTTATTCAGTTGGACGCTACCGAGGCTTTAACTGATGTTAATTCTGCTTACATATTCATTTTTAAAGCGATAACGTTAAAATCACAAGATGATGGCAATATCTAGCGTCTCATTATTTCATCTTTATTGTAACCTTTCAAACTATCTTGACGTGCAAAATTCTCATTAAAGACATGGATCGAGATGGAAAAGGAATGACCAACGAGGAAATATAGGGTGTCTACGAACTTTCCGGACAACCCTCGTACATCTTTAATATTCTTTAGAGTGCAAGACTAGTCTAAGTGCAAGACATATGGCTTGATATGTGCATTTAAGTTGGATACAGACAATGAATAACAACAGGATAAAAAGAATAGACTTTTATGAAGAGAATTGTAATCAGAAGTGTAGACCTCTTCAAGATACAAACTTGTTCTGGTGCTTCATAATCCACTGCAAAATAGGGTTAATAAAGGTTTTCACACTTTCATCTTTTCGTATCATATCCTTGTAGCCCTTTTTCAAATCGAAACAAACATGGCTTTCCGCAGGCTCGACAAAATACTTCAGCTGAGATTTATCATCTTTGAACTCTCTGTTGATGTTCACGGAGAAATATCCGATTTCTTGTGGCTGAAACTGAAAGAGGGGAAACTCTTCGTTAAAGCGATCTCGATCATGCACCTCAAATGAGTCAACAGGGTCATGCTCGAAATTTTGTCGAGACCGGACAGTTCCAGGGTTTGACAGTGCTGAATATCTTGCAGCTTCACTCATCTTGATTCCTTAAAAAGTTTTATCTAGCCTTACATCAAATCCGGATAAAAATGTATAATTCTTCAGGTCCACAACGCTTTCAGCAGATATATGAAGGAATAATTCTTGTCACGTTTTAATTTAATACAGACTTGGAATTAACTTTCCGGGTGTTGTTTTTGTTTTAATCACATGAGATATCGAAATAGAAAGCGAAACTAGAACCGGAAATTTTGGAAGCACATGCTTGGCTTCGCCACCAAACAAGTTCGCTATTGAAGGTTCCGCCGCTGAATGGTTTCGTCGTAGGGAGCTCGGTTCGTCCAATACATACATGAACATTTATAAAACTTAAAGGGCAAATCTAGATACAGTATATTTTGACATGTATAGTTTTTTCCTTCATTCATCTGCAAATGATATCAGTAAAGCACCAGTTTATCATCTTTTCACAATGATCATCCGGTAACATGCAATAAACGATTTACGGATGTTTAAGAGGTGTTCGGTAAATTAGACTTATAGAGTAAATCGAAATCTTGCATGTTTCAGTAACGAGGCAAATTATAAAATGTTTATGCACCGTGACGTTTTTCTTGTGGCTTTGTTTTGTTTGCAATTTCCAGTTTTTTTTTTTCGACATAACATTTTTGTTATGTTTCACATTATTAGTTTTACTGTCAGGTGGCAGGGGACTTGGAAACTTGTTCACGGCTATGGCGAATAATGTCGCCACCTGGCCGAAGAGGCACTGAAACCTTGGCAAAACGTGCAGTTTGGTGCATAAACTTCATGATGTCACCTCGATAGACATTCGTCGTAATTTTATTCAAACGTGGATTTAAACAATTTGAAGGTAAGTAACTATTAATTTTAATGATTTGTTGGCAAAAGTAAGCGACCATAAGTTGTCTCAGACGGCCATTAGGTTATCCTTTTAACGTTATGCACAATGTATGAGTTTCGACACTTCACAATTTGCTTACCAGACGAAGGTATCGCTCGTTTTAACACCCCCCCTCCCCGTGTATGTTTTAGAATGACATCAAACGATAATACATGTAAAATTCTATATTCATTTATTTTAAAAAATAACCCATTTTTTCCGTTTTAATGACAACCATCAAGGGAAACTTATATGGTGCAGGCTACTCAGTATTTTTGTCTTGTGGGCGGCTTACAAGTATCGATCGATCGACGCCGCCGTTTTGGATGTTGTGTTGAAAGTGTAGTTCTATATACTTGGCTTCCGAAGGGGAAACTGCTTTTACGTGTCTTTTGCCAATATACATGATATATATGTTCGGGGCATATTATCCAATCAGATCACGAGAAATTTCTTTGCAGTATAATAATCTATGCTGTATCTATGTATAAATACCTGAAATAAATAAATTTTGATCACCATGTCTTATTTTTGGTTTTTACCATACTTGATGTAACTAGAGCTGTCACTGAATGTGACTTAATACCCCCGCCAGCGCTTTGACAGAAAAAAGTGTCAAGTTCAAGGAGAGATAATTCCTCAACCAGGAGGAGTTGACATTTGAAAATTGCGTCTTGCAAATCTTCAATATATGATCAATATATGTGCAAAGTTTCAATACAATTGAAAGAAAACTGTAGGAGGAGTTTGCGACACAAAATTACTAGTATTTTGAACACAGACGGACACATGGACGGACACACGGACAGACAGGCTGATTCCAGTATACCCCCGAAAACATTCGTTTTGCTGGGGTATAAAAATCCTAAGCATGTACCCGTTGCATTGCCTTTAACCGTCCGACAGATAGGGCCTAGGGTAAAGTGGGGTGACAGATGTTTAGGTAACAGACGAGTTCGGTAAATTGGACAAATAATTGAATAAGGACCTTGCTCATTCAAGAGTTACTGATCTTGAGGCTTATTGTAATGAATTGATTTGGGTAAAAATCGTTGTAAATTCTGACATATATTTGATTGGTACTTTTTATAGCCACAAAACAGCAGACAAAGATTTTTTTAGAAACTTTAATCTCAACATTGAAGCAGCTTTTAACATATCAAAAAATGTAATCATACTAGGCGATTTAAACGAGGATTTACTGAATGATAGTTTTCATAATTTAAAGGATACTCTGACACTTAATTCAATGACTAATGTAATTAATTCTCCCACCAGACAAAATGCACTTCTTGACCCCATCCTTATTCCGGTTGATATGGAAGTTTCTGAGTCTGGCACTATTGTACTACCGCAAGAAATAACTGACCATTCAGCTACGTATATATCTATACCCTTTTTTTTTTTACCAGATCCAAGCTAGCTACGAGAGAACTATTTGGTTATACAGCAGAGCTAATTACGAGTTACTAAATAAAAAAAATATCAAATCATAATTGGAATATTTTGCTCAATAACTCTCTTGACGTACCATGTGATTTATTTACTAAGACTTTTATTGATTTGGTTAAAGAGTGTATCCCATGTAAAAGAGTATGTATTCGACCTGATGATCAGCCATGGTACGACAGTGCAATCAGAAGACTTTCCCGTAAAAGAGACAGAATGAAACGTACTGCCAAAGCATCGGGGAAATCTTCTGATTGGTCAAAATATAAGAATAATAGAAATACTGTTAATAACATGAAAAAATATGCAAAAGAAAATTTCTTTAAAAATTTGGAAACAAACCTGACAGATTTGAACAATAATGATAAAAAAGGATTTTGGAAAATTATCAAACATTTTATTAAAAAGAACAATTCTATATAATGTTTTCCACCTTTGAGTGATACGCTACCTAATGGAGATAAAATTTGGCATACTTCTCCGCATGAAAAGGCAAATTGTTTAAATAGTTATTTTGCATCAATATCAGCAGTAAATGACAACAACATTATACTTCCCGAAAGTCAACTTACAACCTCAAATAAACTAGTAATAGACGAAATTACCATTACTGAAATTCTATTGACATTAATAAGGCTAGTGGTCCAGATAATATAAGCCACAGAATGCTTAAAGGTTGTATTAACTCTATCTGCAAACCACTTTGTATACTATTCAATCGTTCCCTATTGGAAGGGGTTTTCCCTGATTCCTGGAAGAAAGCAATTGTCACACCTTTCTTTAAAAAAGGTGATAAGTCTTTGCCGTCTAACTACAGACCCGTCTCTTTGTTAAGTAGTTACGGTAAAATTCTTGAAAGAATTATTTTCAAACATATGTACAATTTTCTTGTGACCAATGATCTTTTATACAAATATCAATCTGGTTTTTTGCCAAAACACTCTACATCTTATCAACTTGTAGACATATATCACCATATATGCCAAGCCATTGATCACGGCCAACTCTCTTGTATTGTTTTTTGCGATATTTCCAAAGCATTTGACAGAGTGTGGCACAAAGGTCTTTTATTTAAACTTAAAGAACATGGCATAGGTGACAGTCTTCTCATGTGGCTGACTAGTTATCTTGAAAATAGGAGGCAAAAAGTTGTAATACAAGCATCAGAATCTACTTTTCTGCCCTTAAAAGCAGGAGTACCGCAAGGCTCGGTCCTTGGGCCTCTTTTGTTTCTCATTTATGTAAATGATATTACAGAATCACTATTAAGTCTTACTAGATTATATGCAGACGACAGTTCTCTTTATTATTCTGCTACATCACTACAAGATATAGAGGGTATAATAAACCATGACCTAAGAAATGTTTCAGTATGGGCAAAACAATGGTTGGTTGATTTCAACCCAAATAAAACTGAAGCTGTTATATTTTCCTCAAAAAAGGATCATGGTGAGCCAGTACTTTTTTTTTAAAATACAAGAATTAAAATTGTAGATCAACATAAACATCTTGGTATAACCCTAAGTAGTTCCGGTCAATGGAATGACCATATAAATAATAATTTAGAGACTGCATCCAAAATAATTCATATTATGCGGAGACTTCAGTTTACTTTAACTCGTGCAGCCTTAAATCAAATTTATCTATCTTATGTAAGACCTATCCTTGAATATTCATCGATAGTATGGGATGGCTGCTCAGTTTCATGTTCAGATTCTATTGAAAAATTACAAAATGAAGCTGCAAGAATTGTAACAGGCCTTACAAGATCAGTATCTCTTGAAAACCTTTACCGAGAATGTGGTTGGGAAACACTATCGTCCAGAAGAAAAAACTTTAAGTTGTGTTTTACAAATAAAGTTTTTAATAATCTTATCCCACAATATATAGAAGAAATTAATTCCTCCATTAGTTGGCAACAGATCGCAATATTAGCTGAGAGAACATACATACTAGAACAAAAATTTGATGAGAACATACATACTAGAACAAATATTTTACAAAAGTCATGTATCCCCTCTTCAATTTCTCTTTGGAACAATCTGGAACAAGAAGTAAGAAGTAGTACAACATATAGTTCGTTTAAATCCAAACTTACTGATAAGACGAGGCCTGTCAAAATTTCAAATATTTACTGTATTGGAAATAGATATATCTCAGTTCTTCATGCACGATTAAGAAACAATTTTAGTCATTTAAACGAAGATCTTTACATGAACCATTTAAGATTGGATCCCATGTGTGACTGTAATAATGGGGTTGAAAATGCTGAACATTATTTTTTCAAATGTTACCGTTATTCTGATTTAAGAATCTCGCTATTTCGAGCAACAAGGGAATTCCACCCTTTAAATACTGATAAATTATTGTTTGGCAGTGCTGACTTAACTTTAGACCAAAATTGTTTACTTTTTGAAGCAGTTCACATGTATATAAAAGAGACAAAACGTTTTAAGTAATCGACACTTACTGTAACAGTGATAATGTTATCAGACGTCTAACTGAGAGCACCATCAGATTTCCTTTCATCTCTTTCCTCCTTCTCTATAAATACCCTTCTTTTCATTTCCTTTCGTTTTCTTTCTTTTTTTGTACATATACTGAACCAAAAAAGAAACTTCCCCTGTGTTTAAGTGCAGATATACACAAATATGAAAATCAGGATTAAACTAGATTTATATGCATTGAAAGAGTATTTTATTGCGACTTTGTGTGAAAAAAATTATTGCTGAGGGTTTATCCAAAAGTCGTGAAATGTTAGTTAAAATGCGGAAGGGGTCGCTCACCAAAATCACAAATTAATACCGGGTATGACCACCTTCAGCATGAAGGACTGCCTGGCATCGTTGGCGCATAGAACTGATAAGTGTATTGATTTTGGCTTGTGGAATGTTGTTCCATTCCTGAATTAAGGCTTGTCTTAGCTGAATGACGTTTGACGGTGGAATAGGGCGACGTCTAACACGCTGGTCCAAATTATCCCAAAGGTGTTCAATGGGATTCAGATCAGGACTTTTGGCAGGCCAGTCATTAATAAATGCAATGTTATTCGCCCTGAGGAAATTCACATTGTCCCTAGCTGTATGGCTTGTGGCATTATCATGCTGAAAAAGAGTGATATTGGCACTATTTTGAAACAGTGGGATAACGTGCCTCGCAAGAATTTCATCTCGGTAGCGTTGGGCATTCAAATTCCCTTCGATAACGACGAGATTAGTGCGAAAGCCATGTGCAATGCCCCCCCAGACCAAGACAGAACCCCCACCCCCAAAACGATCTCGTTCAAGTACGCAACAGTCTGCATAATGTTCATTTCTCCTACGGTATACTCGAACCCTGCCATCACCTCGATGAATGGAAAACCTCGACTCGTCAGAGAAAAGAACGCTATTCCATTGTTGTCTAAGCCAGCGTTGGTGTGTACGTGCCCAATTAACACGATTTACGCGGTGACGTCGGGTCAAAACACAACCAACGTATGGACGACGTGCACGTAGCCCACCCTCGCGCAAGCGATTGCGCACAGTTTGGGCAGATATACGGTTGTTATGTGTACCAGGGATGTTAGCAGCAGTGGCTGTGGCAGTTTGGAAGCGATTGCGCTGGTGGGTGTTCCGAATATAGCGGTCTTGGCCTTGCGTCGTGACACGAGGACGTCCACTACGTGGTCGATCTTCCGTACGCCCTGTTGCTTGAAAACGTTGCCTAAGGTGTCGAATAGCACGAGTAGAACATCCAATATTCATAGCAACAGCATTCATCGTCATACCAGCATTAAGCATGCCAATGGCACGTTCGCGTAAATTTTGCGGAATTCTAGGCATATCAAAAATAAAGAAAACTAAAAAGAATTTAATTTTTTTCAACGTCTTTTTCTTATTGACATGAAAGTCTATAAAATTAGACTGAAAGGTTTCAAAAAATACACACGAAATTATACTGGTCCGTGCATGCACGTGAAAATCGCTCTCAGCGGGTATCTTCTGCAAAATGCTTTCAATCCAGTTAAAATTTGTTTTATCGGACACATAATCGTTCGCCCGAATATATGTAGGTCATCTGATATTTTGATTTTTTTTAAAATAACATTGCATTTGCACTTAAACACAGGGGAAGTTTCTTTTTTGGTTCAGTATATATTAGACATAAATTTATTGTACTTGCCATTGTTGTAAAAAGAATTATTGAAATTGTCTTGTAGGGGAAGGACCGATTCTAAGTTGATAGAACTTGTGGTCCAACCCCATTTCAACTTATATGAAATAAAATATGTTTAAACTAACAAAGCAAATATATAGTGTTTCTGTACCGTTACGTTTTTTACACTCAATACATGGCTATCCACACGTTTTCAGGTACATTTATATAATATTTTTGTTATGCTGCACCTGCCATGCTGTACCTATATTTTGTAGTTTTTTTCGATTTTTGAAATCAACCATAGTTGAGGTAATGAATTATACGTTATCCATAAACATGTATCCGTTGTACCTCCCATTTATCACTTAGGGTATATTTGAAGTAAATCCTCAGGTGAAAAGTGCTGCCGGTACGGGATTCGAACCCGGGGCCCACTGCTTTCAAGGCTACTTTCGTTTACTTTTGCGGCCAATTTAAATTTTGATCGGACTGTATGAAACACGGAGTCTGGCCGTTGGATTTATTCGACGCTCTAACTAGCGTTAGAATTATACATAGTTAACATGAGTTCAGAAACCAGGTAATACAGGTGAACATAGCCAACTTTCGCGGACATGTAAAAATTGATATCTGCCTATTTTACCTGTATTTTTTTATATAGAATTATGAAGGGCTTTGGTATATAAAACGCTTACAACTTCATCAACTTTCAGAGTTGAAAATTATCTCAAGGGAGGTTAGAAAATTCAATTTATTTTCTTTCAAATGAACTTAGTTTTATAAATTTCGTAAAAGAAACTTTTGGTCCTTTTTTAACTTGAAAATTGTAGGTATGGTTTATATAGAATAAAGAGGAAAAATACATTTTCCTAAGTGAAAAACTGACAATCATGTATTTGTTGAATTTTCTTTCTTTTTGTTGAAAATTCAAAATTATCTCAAGTGAAGTCATAAAGCTTATTCATTGCTCTTTAAATTGGTATAAGTTTGAGTCATTTAAAAAAATAAACTTTAGGTCTTTTTTACAGTTTTTTAATGCCCCTATCCTATATTTTTCTTTTTCCGTGATCGTTCGTATTGTGCCGGAATTTGCCGATGACGGCCGAGCCTAAATGTTAGATAGGCCTCCCGGGTATCTTTGCTGTGTTACGTAATGTTAAACGGACCCCCTGCTATGTTTATGATATATACATGTATCCACATGATTATGAACTGGAATTTATGCTCGGGTTGTTTGATCGGTTTAATCCCATTTGTCCCACATTTTGATGTTTTGATTAAAATATAAATGTGGGACAAATGGGAATTTGTACAGGTAAGGGTACAGATAATCCTTGCCTATGGCAATTTTACAACTATAGTCTGTATCAATTCTAGTAGTTATAGGCAAATTATGCATTAAAGAGACCGAATCTTACTTTTATTTCTTTATTCATCTATAAAACAAATTTTATAAACTCTCTCTCTCTCTCTCCATCTTTAACCCTATACCAAACAATACTGGGTTTTTACAACCCTAGGAAGGATTGCTTTTGTTAACATTGTGGGAAAAGGGGAAAATGCTGGTAATCAGCTTTTTTCTCTTTTTGCCCACAATGTTTTCCTCCCTAATAGAGGGCTTAAGCTCATTTGTACCAATGTTGAATTTGAAGAAGACTCTATCACTCTCGACCCCGAGTCAGAGGCCTATTGAAAACATTTTGGGAAAAGGAGGAAATGCACGTAACAAGCATTTCTTCTTTTCCCACAATGTTTTTAACCTTTCCAAAAGCAAATTTCCATTTTTGAGCCAAATATATTTTATTCTCTGCAAATGCCTACCAAATTAATCTATTTGATACAGACTATATTCGCACTTACCCTTATACCACCCCTAGCCCATACAGGTAAGTGCCTTATTGGTTTTTCAAAATGTGGGACAAATGGGAAGACACCGTTTGATCATGACAGTATCCCTAAGATATGTTATTATGTATCTAACAGATCTAATAAAAGAGCAGAATTTGATAATTATGATATTTTTTTCCCATAGATTTACAATCACTAAGATTAAGATTTGAAATTATAAAAGGTACGTTTACTATTTTTCCACTATTCAACTTTTAGATATTAATGCCGTATCAAAAGTATTTTCTGGCGACAGCTCACGAATTCATGTTTCCTTGCCATTTTCAAACCGGGTCTTGACCTGTCACATCATATAGAAGGCTTTTGAAATTATTGAAGAAAAAGGTTTAAATGCAGGTTATCAACATTTTCTCCATTTTCTCGCAATGTTTTTTACTTTTTGAAAGGCAAGTTCCATCCTTTGAGTAATGTTTTATTTGTTTTTTTGAAATGACTTCATATAGAACATTTGTCTTTTGGTGAAGATTTAAATAACGAATTAAACCTTTTACTGTACAAATACGACTTCCAACTTTCCTGCGGTTGATTGTTTAGGATAAAATACGGTAACGGTCGCAATAACTTTTTACAAGTTATCTCCTACTTTTCAAAAATATATTTTCTACATTACTCAATCATTTTCTCCTGCAAAGAGTATTAACCGTAAAAAGAATGACAATACTAGATCTAATAGATTAAAATTGACACAGACTATGAATATAGTGGGAAAAGGGAGTAAAACAAGCGAATTTTCCTGTACCAATGACTTAAAAAGTTAGCTGCTGCATAACGTATAAGCCCTTGTAGACTCGTGAAAAATCCCGGAGAAATAGCATCGTTTTCAAATTGCTCTGTGGGAAAAGGTAATACTTAACCCTTTACCACAAAGTCCCGAGTTTTAATTACCCTGTAGTAGAACGCTTTTGAAAACAACTTGTAAAAAGTTATTGCATTTACTCCTTTTTTCACACGGATTTTGATCTTTTTAGAGACAAATTTCATCGTTTGAGTCACCTTTTATTTGCCTTAAGAAAATAATCTAAATTTGGACAAGTCTAAAATTTTGTCGTTTGGTGAAGAGTTATATAACAAATTTAACCTTGTTGTTGTACAAAATACGACTTCTAACGACCATACAGTTGATGTCCAACTTTTTTTTTTACATCAGTCAGACAGTGCCTACCTTCTTTCAAATATTCCCTTTTCAACAACTTTTATATATTAATTATTCATCGGTAAGAATTAGCCTAAACAGTGAAGGGCTAAAACGACGCAACCTGCAAAAAGTATAACCCCAAAAAGTTTATACCCAACTTTATGTTTCAATATATAGTTCAACGCATAGGTAGACCTAAGTTGTTCCTAAAACGGAGTATGCAACTTTTAGACTCTCTCAAAATGGAAACATCTTGATAGAACGATTAATAGTAGTAGACAGTGTGAGAAAAGGCGACATCGCTCATTAAGCAAAAGCGTTACCAAATAGAAATCGGAGCCACACAGTCTATGGAGTAGAGTATTCGGAACAAAACATTTTCTCCTTTTTGTTCGATCAAAACCAACTACTTTAAATGGATGCATTCTTATAACTTTTCGTGTGCATAAAACGATGTACATTTACTATAACGGTTCTGAGCAGTATTCAAAATTAATATATGTGCTATAAATGAGCTTTATTTCTCTTTCCCCCCTTTTTTTCGTCAATCGTAGGAGGGGAAATTATACAAATCAACACACAAAATACAATTTTTAAATTCTGACTTAATTACCCCATCAAGATATGACTATTAGCTATTTACTAAATGACAAAATTCGAAGTTTTTTCATGTTGAAAGCATTTGCAGACGAGAAATGTGGCACATAATGAAACTTGCTTTTGAAACGGTAGAAAACATTGAGGGAAAATGAGAAGTTGCCGATCACAACGATTTTCACCTTACCGTGTGTTTCCAAAAGCCTTCTTTCTCAGGGTCGTCAAACCATGAAATTATTTGCTAAGGTATTTAAATGTCGCATGTAGCACATTTTCCCGTCAAAAATCAAACTCGTTGCCAAGTGGCGAAAGTTTGGACTCAACCAAATTAAAAGCATTTGCAGACAACAAATTAAATGCAACTCAAATGATAATGCCTGTCTTTGAAAAAGTAGAAAACATTGTCGGACCAGGAGAAAATGCAGTTTACCAGAATTTTCTCCCTTTCCCAAAAATTTTCAAGAGCCTTTTCTTTCAGGTCCGTTCGACTCGGGAGTGTATGATTAGTGTTAAACCGGAACTCCCAAAATGCCGAATCTTTTGATGGATTCAGCAATCTGTTGATATTGCAATATCAAGGATTTTTTTAACAAAAAAAAAAAAAAAAAAATCGACGTATAGAATCGATTAGGTCCATGATCAGACTTGTTTTGTACAGCCTGTTATTATTCTATACTGTTAGCAAAAGTGCATTTGGATGGATTAGATTTCGAGATCAGACTACTTATTGTGCAGTGTACTAATTATTGGTCCTCATTGACAGCAGAAGAACTTAGTCGCACAGAGCAGTTTAAGGGCCGAACAGCAGGGGTCAGTTAATATTTCAGAGAATCCAAACTTTACCCTTAAACCGAGGATGAATTCATTACAAACCGACAAACAAAGCTCAATTAGGTCTATAACAATGTCAGTGGTCTTTTCCTAAGAAAAATCTTGCTGTATCTGATGACCAATGTAAATCCAATATTCTGAGCAGTCTGATATGGGTGCACATTCTGTGCAGTCTGATACTGATCTTGAAGGGCTACACTGTCCTTTAGCAGACAAAGGGTTTAGGTTGAAATTAAAAAAAAAAAAAACGCCAGATTTACAGTCTAGGCAAGGATTGTAAATTTGAAGCAGGCTACTGTTACGTAATGTTACGTTTCTCTTATCTTTTATTAAAAAAAGAAATGTTGTAGTTGCGAGCTATCGAATATCGATTACTGGTATACACGGTTTAAGTTCGCCAAACTCCGGAAACTCCCGAACCTTTACGTATGATATCGATTATTTTCATCGATTTGTTGATATTCGAGACTGCTGATAACGCATGTCCGTGAAAGTTGGCTATGAATATTATGGCAAATGAAGAGAGGGAGTGAAAGAGACAGATATTCAAACCTCGACAAATGCTTTTTTAAACTACACGAGCAGTGTGTAATCTGAACTGTTTTGCTGATATAAACGTGCCCTATCCCCTGGCGGCACGGATTTCCTCTTTCTTTCTTTATGTGTGCAGTTTTATTTTTTCCTAAAAAAATTAGTTTATTCTTTTATTTACGTCTTTTATAATTATTATTATCATTCTTTGTAATGTTACTATAAAAGAATAATAATGTAAATAATGACGAAGAAGATAATCGCGTATTTGTTACTTATTTATCAACAATGTTAGTCATGTTTGAAATATCATCATTTTACATATTAAGACATAAAAAATATTTCCATTCGCACCTGTTACTGGTCGCGAAACATAAGAAACGCTACTCTGTACATACCTACGACGTATCTGTATAAATTTATTCTCTGCGAAGAAGTCGTTTGTAATTTTGTGACGTTTTTCCGCTCTAAGTGGAATCCGTTTTTATAAACACGGTTTTTGGTAAATTTTGAAACTTTAATCAGCCAAAAAAGTGAGATTGGTAATTTTGTTATTGGATATTTACATTGATAAACGTTCCGGACAACACCAATATAACATCATTACAAAGGATTTTTCAGTTTACTTGACATTTAGCAGCATTTGAGAAAGGTTTTTCAGCGTGAAAACGCCTTACTTTCCAATTTACTTTACCCTATTGATTTGATATTGAGTCGGGCACAGAAAAGTATTGAATTGATATTGAGCCGGACAGTCCAACTTGATATTTTCATTCCTGGATACAATAGATAAAGCACTACCCGCAATAATGAAAATCAAAATGGAGCACTAACGTTACTTGTGCTCGTATTCAAATTCGCCCCGTTCATGTTTCGTGTACACCTTTTTCCACTTCAAAAACTTTTCAGGTGAAAACATCATGAAATGAAATGTCATCAGTATTTCGCCTTGATGTGTTTTATAAAGCCCAATACGTAATATTTAGCTTTTTGACTAAACGTGATTGGATATGAACAACGCTCTTTAAAGGTGGGTTTCAAGATTCTGTGACAAGTGTCAGCTCTAGCAGTCTGCTCAGGTTAATGTTGGAGGAAACTTTCTATTTTTGTATTTATTCTACATATTTATCATAGAAATTGTATCTTGATATTTTATTGAAATTATCGGCCCAAACAGACCGCAAGGGCATGGACAATCATTACATGCAGATGCCTTAAACCCCTATTCATAAAGGAAGATTCATCATTTCAAATGGCACCTTAGCGTTGCCTCAATCAAGCTCCGTTGGTTTATAAGTTTCAGTGAAGTGGAAGAGGGTTTTGTTGTAGTTGAACTGTTCACTGTTATAATATTATAAGAATGTAGTCCGTGACGATAATGTAATTTAGATCCATTAACAAAATGATAAATCTTACGTTTTCGGCAAATTGAATTTTTCGAAATTCCCTGCAAATTGTGTTGATAAAAACAGTTGAAACTTTAAAAATACTTTATATCCAGATTTAAACTCATTAACCAGTTTCAAACTTTCTACTATTTTTAGTTCGGTGATTAGGTCAACGTGATCAAAACATGGTTGTGAAAACGTTTTTGGAGTGAGAATTCAATTATAGTGGCTTAAACCCCCCCTTTTTTTCTTGTCACAAAGTTTGAAAAGTGCCTGTACGCTCATCTTCTTATTTAATTGATTTAAACCATTTTGCAGACGGCTTGGAGCAATTCGACTGAACTTGCACTGAACCTGCAATCTGAACTTGTGCCGTACCATCCGCTATTTTAAAACATAGTTCACTGAATTCTCAAGTTTTTTTCCGAAAGTAGGTCAAATAATACTCGGACTTGTGTATATAAAAATCAGATGGTATTTATTACGCAGTCTCATATTTGCTTCCGTTGTCAGCATTTTAGTGACCTATGTTCTGGACAGCAATGCAGTCACGAAAATAAATAAAAATCGACCCTAACATATTTTATAATTAATTGCATAAGAATACGTGTAACTATAAGATACGTTAACGTCCACCTGTTATTGGTCGATTGATCGTTCCCGAATCTCTATTACCGCTAAATGTACTTGGAGGAGCGGAGCTATGATACAGAGCAGGAAACCTAGAGTTGTCGTGGGTCAATAAGGTATAAATTCTCCAAACGCAACCCTGAATAGTGTAAACTAGTAGCTTTTGACTGACCACCTTCTATTTTGGCAACGAAAAGCAGAATGATATGATGAGCCAACATAATCGCGTGATGTTGGCAACTCGATAAAAAAAAATATATTTCTAACGACAGTTTCACCTTTGCTGTTCCGCCTGTTCAAGTTTTAAATAGGTCATTGTCTCCGTTTTAACTCATTAACAGACTGCGGCAAAGTTTAGGACTTTACCTAATTCAAAGCATTCGCAGACAATAGGATGAATGTACAAAAATGGTGAAGTTTACCTTAGAAAGGGAAGAAATCATTGAAAGAAAAGAACAAAATGTCAGTTAATCAGCATTCTATACCAGGATAGATAAAACTCGGGATTGTTTGATTAAGGTTTATAACCACTTATAAGGTATAATAAAGTAGTAACACCTATCGTCCGACTCAAAATCACGCTTGTCCGACTCATCATCGATTTCGTCCGACTCATTATCGTTTAGGCTTGCCTCTTTTAAACACGTACTCGTATTTTCCCTACATATACTTTTATTTCCGACTGTGAAAGCTTCCATATGCTTTCGGGAATATCAAGCCTGGTACCAGTGAAAACAAGGCTCCGATATGCTTCCAAATACAGACAGTATCACTAAAAATAGCGTGAGGGTCTCTGAGTCACTATCACTTTACCGTAAAAGGCACTGAGAAATATCTTCTTGTTACCGCTTTATGTTAAAAAATAAATATCACATAAAACCTCCTCCAGCAGTACATGTATTAAAGACGATCGCTACAGTTTCACCATTTTTTTCAAAACATTCAGAATTTCATGAAACTTTGTTTGGTGATAGTTTATTATCTGATCTACAAAAATAGGAGATAAAAAGAGGGGTCACCGGCTTTGGGAAAATTCTATGAATATTTCTTATAGTACACCCTGCATTGCGGCAGTTCAGGATGAAATTCACCTATGAAAACTAAGTCTATGTATATTTTTTTAAATGACAATAATTATAAGCAAATTTTATGTCATTGTATTGGTGAAACATCAAATTTAATTAAAAAAAAAATTTAGAGTATACTGAGTGTCAATATTAAAAAAAAAAACCTTAACTTATGGCTAAAACACCTTTATTTTGGAAAAAAACAAAAAATCGAAAGAGTATGTTTTAAAGTTATTTTTTTGATTGTTCTAACATTCAGATTTTTCTTATTTTTTCTATAAATAATATTCAGGTACTAAACTAAAAGAATCAGGCTTAAAACAAATGGGTCAACAGCCTTATTTTTTTTAAGAAAATACATTTTAAGTTTGTGGGTGGGGCATGAACTAATGAGTAAATGTAGGGTTAGTTAAAGACATTATATGAAGTAAAGTATCTCAATTTTTTCAATAATACGACAGTATTTATAAGAATCAAGTTTGTTGGTCATAAGAAACCAATTCATAGCATATAAATGTAATACTGATGTTAGCATTTAACCCATTTCCAAACGACTAATTTTAGACTTCTAAATTTGACGCGTTTGCAGACGCTAAACCAAAACCTGATATTCATGTTTGATGGGTCAGAAATCATTGTGCGAAAAGCAGAAATCAATTTTTAGGAGCAATTTCTCCTTTTGACATCAATGTTTTCTAATGTTGTCTGCTGCAGACTCATCAGGCTAAGGGACAACCTAGTAAAGGAGAAAGAGTTATGTACAGCCCCTCGTTTTCTGCAAGTCTTTACCAAGTGACATAATTTTGGACTAGACCAAACTGAAAGCATCTGCATCTGAAAAGATGTTTTAGCTCGACGACACGTCTGCCAGATAGAGCGCTAGCGGCAGCATCTGTGTCCATATTTCCGTTGTTAGGTGACAAACGGTTACGTGATTTACTTTGACTTTCAGTCCGATCTTTTGAAAGCGTAATTTTGGATTCTTGCCTCGCATATAATTATTTGGCTTGATTCTAATACTTTTTTCTTCGTTTTGCTGACATGAAAAGACCCGTTTTAGTTCTTGGTTTATCCATTCTGCAGTTATTGGCAAGTGTGGCAAGATCAATTGTGTTAGGTGCTCACCGTTTTTCGAGTAAAAGGTGAGCGTGATAGTTACACGAAGCGTGAAAATGGAAACTTTCGCGAACGTCGTTAAACCACATTCGGCACACCTCGGGTGATGGGAGCCATCATATCCCTCGGCTGTATCTGGAGGATTAATATGCATCAGATCGATACATATCCGGAAATACGCCGGTTTACCGTTCTGAAAATTGTAAGGCTCCTCTTAAAAAAGGAAAACTTGAGTTTCAATTTTCTATCGAAATCTTTCTAACTATGTTTCAGTTGAGTTGGCAAACTGTTCGTACATTCATTATTTATCAATTCCGATTAAAGTTTTCACCGACAGATAAACAGATGTGAATAACTTCATCGAGGTTGTTTATGTCGTTGCTAAACGACTGACAGTGGCGCGCCGTGTATAAGATCACGTGATTCGCAGTTCAAATGGAAACGACCGTTATACGGACGAGGTTAGATGTAGGTACGGAATCGGCCGAGTTGTGACGAGTGCGTTAAACCCATGACTTATTTTTGATAATACACTAGTGTATTATCGCTTTTTGGGTCCCGGTTCTGATCAATTTTTAGTCATGGGCTCGTGAAACTTGAGAAACCAACCACAGTAAATGCCCGAATTTGTACTACTACGCCGTTTCAAGGAAAAATGACGTCATTTTTGCTAAGGCGTATACGCGTGGGCAGTTTTTGATTTTCATGTTGTATAAAAAGCAAGAAATGCAGCGAAAGCTTTTTAAAAACAACAAAACAAATTTGTTGAATTAATTCCACTTTCCCCCATTTAGTGATCGACCTAATTTCCCGTCCAATCAGAGAGGAGTATTTGTGGAAATTTTCGGTATCAAGACAGTTCCCCGACATAAGTTTTCGAGACAGTTCTCCGACACTTTTGTTTCATGTCAAATAACCTTTTATACTGTACAATACACAGTTATTATTGATAATGATGAGAAATTAGAGATATTCGTGGATAATTGATGTTGTGATCGAATTATTTGCACCTTGTGAAGATTTCTATATGGAATGACGGGTAGTTATTCTCCCATGGGTGAATTCACAAGGAATCACGACTGGACATTATAAAAATAAGAGAACTTTAAGAAGACCTTTAGCCAGCCTCAAAGTTGATAAAAGGATATGATTCGAGGTTATTTGAAGTTGATTCTTTAAAGTCTTTGGATAATTTGTATTTTAGTTGTGTGTATTCTTTTATGTTTTATAGAAATACAATAGAGAGGGCGAGAGAGAGAGGGGTGTTACCTGAGTGAAATACCTTTTCTGTTTACCTTGTACACTCGGACAATATTACATACACTAACTAGTATACATTGTAGATCTATATACCATTTGGGAGAATGTAATGTATTTCGATATTTTTTATATTTTGTGACGAAAGGCCGTCAAACTGTTCCTAGGAACTAAGCTTTTAGACGTTACCATATGACCAAATGTAATCGCCAATCATAGGTACAAACACTTTAATTAGTCACAAAAGATCATTTATCCATAAAATCCTTCATCAAACATTTTTTTTTATCCATGATAAGATTTATTTTGTCGTTTGACATCGAACAAAAGTGTCGGGGAACTGTCTTAAAAACTGTCGGGGAACAGTCTCCAAATCTGTCGGGGAACTGTCTCGAAAACTTGTGTCGGGGAACTGTCTTGTCGGGGAACTGTCTTGTTCCCGAAATTTTCTACCTCTAAAAAGTCCATAAAATTTTGTCTGCCTAAAATAAAAACAGGCGTTCCGCATGTAAGAATTCTACTGGCTCCTCCTACATCTGCGCAAAATTAATTCAAGCTTCTCCCAACCATTTAAAGCACGATTTGAAAATTGTTACAACACAACTTCCACCCTTTACCGAGCAATCCTGCATATTATCGGTGAAAGTATGATTTTCGAAAATATTGCAGAAAAAGGGGAAATTGCAAAGGAGTAATCGAGTAATGAACAATTTGTGATTTTTCTACTACACAGTATTTTTACCCCAAAAATCCAATCAATTAAATCTTTCACTCCCATTGGCAACGCAAGTAGCTTTTGCGTACTTTAACAATCAGTCTGCAGAGAACGTGAAGTCTGATCATGAATTTAAACATTGTGTTAAATAGAGCAATGTGAAAATTTATCGTCTGTCTGCACGTTGTCCGTTCTGTATCGTGACCAAAACGTTGATTTACAAAGAAATGATATTTCAAAATCTCGAAAAAAATCATTATCTAAACGAAAAAGGCAACTGTGATTATTTTGTAGAAAAGTTCAACTTTTCCTTTTGTAATTTTCTTCTTACAATAACCCCCAACTGTACTAAGCAAGTACAGGTATAAGGGACACTCGAAAAATGCTTGTCACTATTTACAAGACGTCCAAATTTTTGCCTCTACCATATTAAAAGCAAATTGCAGACGGGAAATTAAATGTGTCTGAAATGATAGTTTTTATAATGGAATGGGTCGAAAACATTGTTAGATAAGGACAAAACTGTAGATTCCAGCATTTTCTCCTTTTCCCACAATGTTTTCAAAAATTTCCCTCTCGGGGTGGTTAAACCTGGGGTTTGGTTGAAGGTTAAGACATTGGCTTACCCAATACAGGTATATTTCAACATTAATATGCTCCCTGCTCTGGGAGATGGAGGCTAACTTCATCTCCGTGATGTAATTTACCAAGTCATCACATAGTTATGCATCTACAAAATCGATTTTGTCTAACAATTGAGTCATGAGGTAGAGTAGGCCTTGCATATGCAAAAAATTCACAAAAGCAAAAATAGTTTCGGCACAGGTCAGCCTGCGCCGACTTCTCAGGCCGGTTGGTTAGAGCTTTTATTTTCTCGAAGAATTCTCTTTTTTGAGCTCTAACCATTACCTAGAAACTGTTTTATTCTGCCTTCGATGTAAATGTCATTGACCTATCTACTTGTGTATGTACACATTTTAAACCGAACTACAAGTGTAAACATGGACCCGTGAACAGTGTATAGGCAGTAGGTGATGATTCAGGATATTTAGAAGGTGATGACGTCTTCATCACCGTCTTATGCCAACCGACAGACTTTTTCCCCAAGATGACGCATTACACCTCAGTTTCAAGAAAAATAAGTCCTCATAGATCAATAAACAGACGCGTCTGTGTCATTTGATATGTACAAATAAAATGCGGATTAAATATCAGTGTATGCCATTTACACAAACAATAAATTTCAGAGTTAATGTCGAAGAACTCGCTCTAAATTTGAAATTTTGTCTCGTTCCGCAGCTTTGACATGACTTAGTTCATAACGTACGTCTCAGATGGATCAGTAAAAGAAACACCCCAAAGCACCCAAAACCACTCGAAAACTACCAAAAACTACTGTCATTACGCCTCAAACAACTTTTCTAACATCTAAAATGGCATACGAAACGCTTAGATACACGGTTTTATAGAAGGCCATGAATTAATGCTATCAATTTGAGTATTTTAGGTCTTTGATTCGCTTTAGGTCGAAGTAATAAATGTACTTTGATTAATTGTAGTTGCGTACGCATTCCGGGATAGAAACCGAAAGTAGAGATCGACTGCACATAATTAATAAAGTTAGAAATTTGACATTTGTACTAGTTACTCATGTTGTCCGGACCCTAATACAGTGGGGACAAGAATATTTCATTCCTTTCGTATGGTGGCATATTTCTGCCACGAGATACGAGATAGCTATCATGATAATTTTGGTAAATTATCGCGATAAATTAAAAGTTTCCTGGAAATCTTCTCAAGATTGTGAAAAGTTTCATGATAAAGATATCACGATAAACTTAATATTTTATCGCAAAATTTCTCCACCGTGCTCGGAGCTGACATGCGAGATAAAATGATTGTGATAGTTTTATCCGTTTCTCGATATCTATAAATAGAAAATTAATCATTTGGATGAACTCGGTAGTTTTGACTTAAAGGGCAACTACAGCCAAAATCTCTTTTTTGGATATATGAATCCTTAAATGAAAACCATCTTAAAATAGAAAAGCCGCATTTCAATGTCTATCGTAGAAAGAGAGTTTTAAGCGAAGATGTGGTTTGCACACCTGTGCGAGTTTGGGAAATGTTCGATAAACCGGATGTGATGCCACTCTTATTTCGGCTTCTGTGTACTTTTTTTTTTCTCAGCCTTATCCTCCCTCATGTCAGGAGGCGACTTTTTTCGTCACAAAAATCCCTATCGTATGCCGGGTGCCGAGTTTAAGCCCTATTTCGAGCCAGGAGATGACTATTTATTTGTCAGTCTGCTGTCTGTCTGTCTGTCTGAACTAAATGACATGGGTTAATATCAGATCTACCATTAATCCTCAAAAGGTTAAATAAACCTTCATGCCGATTGCAAAATTTTGAATAGTGCTAGTTTTTGAAGAAACAAAAATAGATGTTTCTGCATTGGACACTGTACATAAGATCAGATTGCATGTTCTGTGCAGTCTGATCTTAATATACACTGTTCGCAAAAGGTCATTGAGTCGCGCTCAGCAGCCTTGGGGCCCCACAGAAATTTAAATGAGGCAAGCAATAAATGGTAAATTCACTGTTGATTATCCATCTCTTTCATGAGAGAGAGAGAGAGAGAGAGAGAGAGAGAGAGGGAGAGAGAGAGAGAGAGAGAGAGAGTAGTTAGAAAAGAAATTCGACAAGCAGATTATGCGTTTTTTTTTTAAATTTAAGATCGTATGAATGAGGAAAATACAAAAGTTATGACGTTCGACTTACCCATTTAACCTGTGTAAAATTCCAAATTCCATTTACATTATTTACGAAAAAGGGTTCAATATGGTCGTGAAAACAAAAGAGTAACTTTGTACATGACATGTTTATGACAAGTGCTTGTTAACCTCAGGCTGCAAGCGCCCCGCCCGGGTGGCTCAGTGGTGAGCGTGTCGGACTCATGACCTGGTGGTTGTGAGTTCGATACCCGGTTGAGGCGAACTTTCTTTCCGGCGTATTTTCGCCTCTCACCTCTGCTGAAGCATGTGAGAAAAGTAGTCGGTGGCTTTGAAAAGAAAGTTGTGTTAGTACTGGTGTGAGAAAGCCAGGAAACACATGTGCGTCACCGACCGCCATGATATGACCTTAGCTGTTAAAGTGGCGTTAAACCCCAATACAACCAACCAACCAAACAAGCTGCAAGCCGAGTAAAAAAAAAAAAATGTCAGACCACAACGGTGCGATATCATCACAAAAGAGGCACCGAATTAACCCTTTGTCCTTGTACATGGATGGAACACGCAATTCTTTTCTCAAAATAAAATTCTTTTCTCAAAATAAAAGGTTGGTGCACTAAAATTTTGTGTAAAGTTTGTACGCAGTTATAAATTTTTAATTTACGCTGCATTTTCATGGTCAGCATCTCTTATCTCGTATATGATTACAGGGAGAAACACGGGAGAAGACGGTTAAACAGTTTTTGTCCACGTTGGTATTTCCTTTTAAATTGTACGCTTTACATGTCTCAGTATTTAGGAAATGGACTGACCCTGTATTTTGCAGACGATCAAAAATGTTTACTGCATGATATGGAGGACAGGAAGGCAGGAGGCAATTCAGACAATCTTTTTACGTTGTTGTTGATGAAAGAAACAAATTTGAGATTATGAAAAAAAAGCACGTAGGAAAATAAATGAAGATCGAGTGAAAAAAAATTTTTTTTAACTTTAACAGCAAATTCAAGATGTGTGCTGGATTTAATGTTGTTCGTGAATGTTAAAGAGAGGATAAGATTTCTAAGGCAGATCAAGGCTTTTAATTCTTTCCAAAGCTGAAGGAGACATGTAAAATGCTGACACTGATGGTGTAGATCCAGATCAGACTGCGCAGGATTTGTAGACCGTTAAATAGTCGACGGTGTCCTATATTTGGTAGAAACAGCCTTAGAAATTAACTCGAATGATTTCCTTTTCACATTGCAATGTTCCTTCTTCCTTCTACGACCTAGTAGAAGAGAATTTTGGCATGATTCAAATATCTTGATTTATTATTTCTTTTTTTATATTTATCTATTACAACTCGTTGATTAGGTAGTGGTACAATTGAAATAACATCAAGAAATAAATTTCAAAATATTTATGTTCGTTACCAGAAGAATAAATATTCACTTTTTTATAAGTACTTTCTCCATTAAGCTAATTCATTCAAAATTTCTTTCCTATGATTGTAGATGTAAGAGCGATATACCCCCGTCACGCCAAACTCGTTCTCACTCTGTTCCGAATTTTTTTGCTGATCGGACTGAAACTGTCTTCAGACGAAGTGGGCGTATTAGTATCCTTTTACGAAGGGTGCTCCAGAACTTTGAGCCTGCTCAAAATTTTTTGCCATCCATCCCGTCCTGTGATTAGACGGAGTAACAACGTACTTAAAGCGAGATGGACGTACTACGAACGGAACTGCTGTACTTCGATCCTATTAGAGACGCAGTGCGGTCGGGCAATAACCTGCAGTGCGTTTGCATTTTACCGACCGAAATTACACGTCCTATCCCAGCCAGTTTTTCGATTTTGTTGACCGGGTTAAGACTTTCTGGGAATAGGTTTGGTGAGATAGGGGCTTCAGCCATTATCAGGCCAAAATTATACGTTCATCCCCGACCGTAACCCGTTTTCCGATTATGTCAGGACGGGTTAAGACGTTGTAAGACCTAGTTTGGTGTGACGGGTCTATAGAGATTGAAACTCTGCAGTACACAAGTGATTGAAACGTGAAATAGCGATTTATATCTTTATAAATATCATGCAGTTTTCTCAATTTTCTGTGTTCGTTCATATATAGCGACTATAATTATCTTCTCACACTTGTGAGATCATGGCAAACTACCGGAAGTCACGGTTTTTTCAATTAGCGACTTTCACACAGGTGAAAATCCGAAAGTTTAAACCACTATATCTTGTGGAGTAAACATCACAGAACGCTAACAAGATTTTTGTTAACATACTCTAGTGTCGTTTTATCCGATTTTGAAATGAAAATTTTGGTGTGGAGTTACCCTTTAATAAGATTGCAGTCAGTAAAATTTCCAATCATTAATCAACAATTGTAGCTTAATTGGTAAATTTTGACAATGCCCGAATGACAGAGGTCTGTAAAATCACAAAGACGACTCGAAATGCCTCTTACGAACAACTTTGAAACCGTACAGGGAAAAGGAGAATTCATAAGGTTGTATACGAAGGTATTCCGAAACCGTATCTAATTATAGATATCATGAATGTCAGTTGTGGGCACGAAAGCAAAAAAAATCGTGATAAGAGTTAGCATTATTGCGATATTTTTATCGTGAATTTTTTTGTTTTATCACGATAATTCTCTTAAATTATCATGATAGCTATCTCTTATCTCGCGGCAGAAATATGCCACTATAGGAACGAGACTTTAATATGACACGTTTGTGTTAATCTGCGCCTAGCATGTGTACCGAAACGCTTATGTAGGTCACCCACTTTGTCCGTGAAATACCGAGATCAAAGAACACCGAGCTAACCCTTTACCAGCTTCTCAACAAAAGCAATTACAGCACATATTTCGCCGCTCATAATGAAACTGGAATTGCCTTTTTTTGGAGGGGGAATGGAAGGTTTGAAATTTGAATTGACCTTGTTGCAAAAGTCATCTATTTGGTAGTTCAAGCAGGAAGATGACAAAAAAGCATTTTGACATTTTTTTTTGGTTGGGGGGTGGGGGGGGGGGGGAAGGGGTTATGGATTTTTTTAATGAATTCAATCTATATGGGGTTTCAGATTTAAATAAACGGACTATCCATTTCTCTTGTTTAGATTACAAAAAAATATCACTTTCAACACTTTATTTAAATAAATTTGAACCAATGATCCCAGTGTTTCAAACCATGTACGTTACCGACTTAGCTACCGGGTTCGGCAAACGGCAGAACTTTGGACTAGTCCGAATCCAAAGCATTTGAAGCCGACATGTTAACCATGGGTCAAATGGTAGAAATTGCCTTTGAAAAATGGAAAATATTGCGGGAAATGAGAAAATGCTGGTTACAAGCATTTCCTCCTTTTCAAATATTTTTCAAGACGCCTTCTTTCCTAGGGTTGTTAAAACTTCGGATTGTTTGGTTGGTAGAAGGGCAAAAAGTGTCTCTAAAGAGGCAGGAACAGTCCATTTACCAGAATTACAGCACTACATGCA